>JBAJHW010000001.1:334366484-334386950 GCA_037013535.1 Intellagama lesueurii
CGGTCTGTACTGCAATTGGCAAATGTCTTCTCTTTCTACTGTTCTACATAACCTGCTTATCTGTATTACCCCCACTCCCAGATTTCAGATAAATGCCAGACCTAGATTCAGCAAGCTACAACTTTTATTGTAAAAGATGGGCCCTTGAAATGTTTTATGACTTTTAAACTCCCAGAATCCCCAACCAACAGGATCAGAGGCTGTGAAGGTTGTGGTCCCAAACATCTAAAGCTTCCTTATGCCTTGATGCCTGGATGGACCCCCACTCCCAACCCTCAAATGAGCACAAGCGAGTTTCCATCTTTCTTCCCCTGAACAGCAGGTCAGACCATTCACTGAATCTATGGGCATGGATGGTCAGTTAGGAGAAGGGTAAACGGAAGTATAGTAGTTCAGCTCTGTTGTTGGACCAGCTCCATCACTGGTTATGATCACAGGGTTGCTGGGAGGTAAAGTCCAGCAACATCTGGATGGGCCACACTTTGGCCAGCTGTACGGTAGAGCCTGTACATCCCGGCTCTCCCTTGGCATGAAGTCAGAGTCAGGGGGCCTATTAATGGCACGCTGTTCAGAGTCCACCAACATATGGTCCTGTTATCTCCTTATTTATGCTTGTTAGAATAAAATACAGTGGCAAACTGGCCTAGAGGAATGTTCCAAACATCTTGTTAGACTAGCTTTCTCCAGCTTGGTCCCCTCCAGATGTGTTGAGCTACATTTCCCCTTGTTTCCAGCCAAGGTGATGAATGGCTGGAGGTTGTATTCCAGCACATCTCAAGAACAGCAGATTTGGAAAAGAGACACTGACCAATGAGTTTACCCTTCTGGTTTCACTTATAATTTTCTTGAGAGCGATTAACATAGTTGCTTCTGTGCATTTATTTGCAGAACGCATCTTTTTGTTTTGCAGCTCCAGAAGCCTGCGAGCCCCTGGGAATTCTATATAGCAGCTCAGCTGACTGAAAGGCTGAAGCCAAGCTTACGCCATCTTTTCATCCACTTCTATTCTGCTCACTTCTTCCACAATGGAAGCATTTTAGTTGGGGAGCTCTACAGTTACGGGACTCTACTGGTAAGTATCGTGTTTTTCAGAACTTGGAACTTTAGGTTAAAAATGAGTTAAATTTAAATGCTAGACGTTGTTGCCCTGAACATTGAAAAATGATGTGTTTAACTTTTGGAAGTTAATGTTCCTCTTAGAAGGGACATTCCATTTTCACCCCCTGAAGGAAAGAGGCTTCTATCTCCCATCCCAGAGTAAACTTACACTCTGTTCTAACCTTGGTCTTGTACCTGGAAACTAGAACTAGAATTGTTAAGATCCTATGGCACTTCTCAGGGCTTTGTAGCAGTTAAGAGTCTAAGGCTTTCAAGCATAACTGCTCTATAAAGAACAAAGAGGATAATCTTAATTATACTTTTCTACTATGACACTTTAAGAAAACATAGGTTTAAACAAAGCTGGTCTCAAGAGATCTTCCTGCCTCATACAAAGGGAGCTACTGAGTCTGTGGTAACTGGTCCCTGTTGCATCCGATTCTCAGTACAAAGTCCTGTCCAGAGCTGAAAAGATAAAGTGCTGTTGGCCTCCCAAACATACATTTAGAATGCTATTTGGAGGGAAACCACAACTCAGTGGCCTCTGTATGAGGTGAAGCTGGGATTATTTCCATGGCTCCTCCTTTAAAAACTTCTTTAGATTGGAACCCCGGCTTATTGCTGAAGGTGCAGTTAAGCTAATTCTGCCACAGCTAGTTGCAAGATTGCCTGTTTACGTAAAACAAACACAAAATGAGATAATTTGCTAACATGAAACCCACTCCCCCCCCCCCCAACAAAATCTCTACTGGTGAAAGAATGCCTTTTCCCCCCCTTAATGCAAAAGCTATAGTGTGGTAGGCTGACTTCTGAACTGGCTAACACAGACTGCAAAGCTGTTACATTTTGAATGCAGTTCTTTCTGGCCACTTGAGGCTCAACAGTGTAGTTTTTGCAATAAACTACACTCCAGATGACCCTACAGCAGAAGCCCTGAGAAACTCCGTAGACTTATGACAATTCTAGCAAAGGCTTCTGACTGTTACGGTCCAAATCTATTTATAGGGCCAAGGTTGAACTGCCTCTTATAGATTTTCATTTTTGAAAGGTGCCAGAGGCCTCTTTCCTTTTGAAAACGGAAGAGACATGTGCCGTCTAGAGAAGGAATGTCCGAACAGTTTTAATTCATAAAACTCTTCCTAACGTTGCTTTTCAGATGCTATTTTTGGAGCATTGAAAAAGCTTTATTTTGGTTGGAAAAAAGTAACAAATTTAATGTTAATACATTAATTTTAGCATGTCATTTCCAAGCTGTTCTCTTTTTTTAGAGGTGTGCCAAGTCTGTTGTATATGGTTCTGGCCTAAATGTGTATTAGTGCTACCGTGTTCACATCCATGTGTAATCTATAGGATTTAATATTACAAAGGGGAGATATGGAACATCTGGCCCTCCAGATGCTTTGTATGATAGCTGTCACAATTCTATACCACTGTCCAATCAATGGGTGAGCTTTTGGGAGTTTGTTTATTTATTTAAGATATTTTTACCTTGTTTTTCTCTTTAAAAAAGACCCAAGGCGGCTTACATTATTAAAAGACATTATTTAAAGCTAAAAATGATAAGTATACACATACCAAAAAGGATCAAGCAAATACCACTCTTAAGAAACAGTAAGCAAAAGCAACACTAAAAACACATCCAAAGCCGTAAGGCACAACAATCCATTAAAAAACCCCACTCAGGCAGCCAGTCACTTAGAGAAAGTTTGCAAAGATGGGACCAGGCTGGCCTCCTGGGGGGTGAGTTCCAAAGTCTGGAAGAAGTGGAGAAGGCCGTCTCCTGTGTCCCCACCAAACGTACCTGGTGAAGGTGATGAGACGAAGAGAAAAGCCTCTCCTGATGATCTTAACTCCCAAGCAGGCTCTTAACAGGAGATGTGGTCCTTGAGGTAGCTTGGACCCAAGCCATTTAGGGCTTTATAGATTAAAACCAGAACTTCGAATTGTGTCCAGAAATGGATTGTCAGCCAGTGGAACTGCTGTAACTTTGCTGCGTTACCAGCCTGCGTTAGCAATCTGGCTGCTGTGTTTTGGACCCACATTTCCTGACATTTTCCATAGGCGGCACCACATAGAGCACATTGTAAGCCAAGTCATCTGGAGGGCCAATCATTTCTCCCTCTGTGTGTGTGTGTGTGTGTGAGAGAGAGAGAGAGAGAGAGAGTGAATGAATGAATGAATACCTATTTCAGGAGCAGCTTCTATTTATTTTAGTTGGGCTTACACAGGAGATGCTCCCACCAGAATCTAGTTTTGTAACTTAACTGTATGCATGTTTACTTGAAAGCCATGCTGTAGTCAAAGGGGCTTATGTACCCCCTGGGAAATGTAGATATGATTGCATCCCCATTCCTTGGTCTGTCTACTTGTATACACATACTTTTTTCCCATTTTAGAACACCATAAACATATACAAAAAATTGACAGAAAAGGTGATGCCCCAAGCTCTCGTCCTCTACTTCACCATAAAAATTCTGCACATGATAGAAGAGCTGCACAAGTGTGGGATAATTCATGGGGACATTAAACCCGATAACTTCATTTTTGGCGAAAGGCAAGTATTTTTCACTTCTGAGGTGTAGGCTTGTTTCTTTTGTTTTTTTGTTTTTTCTTTTGCACTGTTCTATGTTAACAATCGTTCAACTTCTCTGTAACACAAAGGTTTCTGGACAATGATACCTGTGACATTGATGGCACGTCTCATGGCTTGGCGCTCATTGACTTCGGCCAAAGCATAGACATGAGCCTTTTTCCTGAGGGAACTGTATTCACTGGGGAGTGCAAAACATCTGGATTTCAATGTATTGAAATGATGACACAGAAGCCATGGAATTATCAGGTACTTCCAGGGAGAGTTTCATGCCTAGTCATTAGACAAAACAGAGATCTTTCAAAACTGATTTGTGAAACCTGATGCGTTGTGACCTTTGCTTAGATGTTCTACACAAGCTAAGAACATACCAGGGCCTGCAGTTAACTATTGAGATCAAGTCCTTTTGGAACAGAGATTGATTACTGAAACGAGTAACCAGGTCATAGCTTAGGATGTATGAGTTTTATAATTCAGCCCTAGTGCAGTCTCTAATCATACCTCGTCAGAGTACCTGGCTGCAGAGCCAGGAGTCAGGAGTTTGCTTCTCCACTGTACAGAAATGCAGTAAGACTTGATGGCACATAATGATTATTTTAGGGATTTTGCCAGTTCAAGGGACATTTTTCAGGAGTTCAGCTTAGGACCTATGGTTTTCTTAATTAAGACACTTGATGAAGTTTGATAAACAAGTCAACAGTAAAGAAAATTGAGGTTATGTGTGTACAATGATTTGTTGAAAGCAGGCATTTATTTGATGGACTATCAAGAATCCTAACATGCCCCAATTTATTTGACTTTTATCCCACCTTTCTCCCCTAGTGTAGACTTAAGGAAAAAATTTAAAATCAACAATTAGTTAAAAGAAATTGATTAAGATTTAAAACTGTTTGATGTACATATTTAAAACATTGGGTAAAATCCTGCTTATGCAGGTGTAACAAAAATTTACACTGATGGAAATGTGCTGGGTGTGACATCTGACAACAAGGCATTGCACTCTGCCATTGAGCAATCAGTTCTGCATCCCCAGCATGACTGACTGTGCAAAGTGCCAGTGGAAGTGCTTCAGGGATCATACTTGTGCCTTGGCACTAGTGCAGCTGCCATGGGTGCAACCTCAAGTTGTGTGTGTAGTTAGTTGCACAACAGGATTTTGGACGTTATTTAAAAACCTTAAATGTAAGAAGATCTCATCTCAATTGACTCCTGGCTCCCTTAAGGCCTCTCTAAAGAGGTATGTTTTCATCTGCTGATGTGGAAGGAGAGGAGAGAATGGGCCAACCACACCTCCTAAGCGAGGATCTTCCATAAGGTGGGAGCAGCCACAGAAGAAGACATATCTTTGGTCCACACCAGACATGCTTGTGAGAGTGGTGGGATGAGGGAAGGCACTTCCCTGAGGATCTTAATACATGTGGTGCTCATAGAGGCAGATATGGTCTTGTAGATAGCCTGGACCTAAGCTGTAAAGGACTTTAAAGGCCATGACCAATACTTTGAATGAGGCCTGGAAACAAGCTGGGAACCAGTGAAGCTATTATAATGGGGTGGGGTGGGGTCACACAATCGTGGTAACCAGCCCCTGGCCAATGATCTGGGTGCAGCCTTTTGCACCATTTGAAGTGATGGTCTGTGATAATGGAGAAGGTTTTGAGAATCACTGTTAGAGAACTATGCAGTCTAAATAATTGCTGGCAGGCTCTGGAAATAATAATGAAACAAATGGTGTTGGTTCTCAATCTTTCTTTTTTTTTTCTTTTTTTAATCTGGACCTGCTTGCTGTTCACCCCTTTTGAAAAGGCAGGCATTATCTTTCAAGTTTAGCTTCCCATGAGTGCAAGTTCAAGATGGCATGGGCCAGGGTGGTGAAGTGAGTCCAGAGCGTTGGGACTAGAATTGGGGACCCCTGTGTTCAAATCCCAGCTTGAGAAAGAAGCCCATAGGTTGATCCTGGCCAGTCAGCTACTCTCAAGTCTGTGTGGATAGAAAGAGATGGGACAAAATACAGTGGTGCCTCGCTAGACGATGTTAATCCATTCCGCGGAAATCGCTGTCTTGCGAAAACATCGTCTAGCGAAGCACGTTTCCCCATTGGAATGCATTGAAATCTCTTCAATGCGTTCCAACGGAAAAGTCGTCGTCTAGCGAAAATCGCCCATAGGGAAACATCGTTTTGCGAAGCGCATTAGCGATTGCAAAAACTAATCGTCTAGCGGATTCCTCGTCCTGCGAGGCAATCGTCTAGCGAGGCACCACTGTACTTGTATTTATCTTGGTGGAAGGGTAGGCCTTTTTAAAAATAATAACACGCAAGGTGTGCACCACGCTTTAAAGAGTACCTAACCTCTCGGGACGTGGTGGCGCTGCGGGTTAAACAGCAGAAGCCTCTGTGCTGCAAGGTCAGAAGACCAGCAGTCGTAAGATCAAATCCACGTGACGGAGTGAGCTCCCGTCGCTTGTCCCAGCTGCTGCCAACCTAGCAGTTCGAAAGCATGTAAATGCGAGTAGATAAATAGGTACCACCACGGTGGGAAGGTAACGGCGTTCCGTGTCTGGTCGCGCTGGCCACGTGACCACGGAAACTGTCTACAGACAAGCGCTGGCTCTACGGCTTGGAAACGGGGATGAGCACCACGCCCTAGAGTCGGACACGACTGGACTAAATGTCAAGGGGAACCTTTACCTTTAACCTCTCGCCCCCACATACTATGAATTTTTGTTTTTAAAATATCCCTTTTTCTGTTCTTTAGACAGACTATTTTGGAATTGCTGCAACAGTATACTGCATGCTGTTTGGCACTTACATGAAAGTGAGAAGTGAGCAAGGTATCTGGAAACCGGATACTGTCTTCAGAAGGTTGGTGCCAGTGATGTTCCTTTTCAAATTGCCTGTCTTTGGGAGAATGTCTTGCAGATCAATAGGTTGCATCTGCCCTAAAAGTCTTGCGCATGCAGAGGATTCCAGGGGATGTTCTAGGGTTCACACTGGATATTGCCAAAGTTTACTGACCATCACAGTTGAGCCATGTGGGCCAAACGTGCTGCCTAGAACATCAAGTACTCTTCAGCCGCGGCAGCTTGGTGGTGGTAGACAAGCTACCTTCCAGGGAAGCTTTTTGTTTGTTTGTTTGTTTGCTATCAACTGTTCTTAATTCAAAGGAACTCTCAAGGTTTCCTGGCCCAGAATTTAAGTGCTGATGATCTGGGGCATTAATATAGCCTGCAGCAAAGAACAAAATGTTGCAGAGCAGCATGTTAAGGAGGTTCTCCATACCAAACTAGAGAGTTCACCAAAATGTAGGAATAACTAGATGGCACTCTCTGTTAATTAACCTCTGTAGGGGGTGCATCTCAAAAGACTTCCAGTCCCCTCATGCTTTGCAGCTCCGCATGTTCCTGGGCTCTGTGGAAGCTAGCTTAATAGCCGTTGCTGCAGAGAGAACATTGGCAAGGAACAGGTGTATCCTGAAACTCCTCTAAGAACCTGGATTTCTTGGCTAAAGCAACCAGAGTTCTCATAGAATTCTTGATGAATTCTAGTAGCTGTAAAAAATAAACCTGAAAATCCCATGCCAGGAGAAACAATGCTCAGAGATAAAACTGCTTTGCATGCAGACGGCTTCAAGATTCAACCATGACATCTCCAGTCAGAGCTTGAAAATAATGCTGTTGTCTCCAGTGCTGGGGTGCTACTGGTCAGTTAGAGATGGGCACAAATTGAGTCATGCTGCTTCATACGAAGCTGTCAGCATGGTACTGCAGGTGCTGCCCGAACCTTTCCCCAACCCCCAGGCCAGCTGGCCCGCTCACTATCTGTTGTGCACCACCGGGGCCTTCCTTCTCTGTGGTGATCCAGTCCGGGCAGGCTGCCCTTCCCTGCCTCCACCAGCAGCCAACCACTCATCAGCTGCACAGGGAGAATCTCTGTCCTGCCTTCTTGTTGGAGTGGTTGGCTGCCAGAGGAGGCAGGGAAGGGCAGCCTGAGCTCCTTCCCATACTGGGCAGCTGATAACCATGGTGAGTGGGCTAGCCTAGGGTGGGGGAGGGTCCATGTGGTACCACACTGACTGTTTCGTACGAAGCAGCACGACCCGATTCATGCCCATCTCTAGCCAGAGTTGAATATGTTAGGGTAGGTAGATCAAGACTGATCTTATGTGCCTCATTCAGATGTTGCCTTCTTGTCACCATGTTGCTGAGCTTCAGCAGCAAATTCAGCAATGCAGCAAACTACCCCTCTCAGGGATCAAAATAGCCCTTGGATCCATTAAAGATGGCCACAACTGAGGCAGAATCTTTATTTCTTTTGTGGTTATTCTTCCAGGATCCCTAACGCAGAAGTTTGGACTGACTTCTTCTTCACCTTACTGAACATACAAGATTGTAACCACTTGCCTGCTTTGGGAGGTTTACGAAGCAGACTGAGAGACGTATTTGTGAGCACGTATGCCAACAAAATAACAGCTCTTCGGAACAGGCTGGCCGTGCTGCTCGTTGAAAATAAGCGTTCACGAAAGTAGATCTTGGATGCTGAGACAGCTTTCGAAAAGGAAATGGATGCAAGCAATTCTTGGGACAAAATTTCTTCCGTAGGTTTATAGACTTAAGATACTATCTAATGACTTCTGTACAGGTTGGCATGGCTTCTTCTTCTTCTTTTTTTTCTTTTTCTTTTCTTTTTTTTTTTTGTGCTTTAATTGATGCCTTAATGTTTTGTTTTTTAAAAAATAAAACAACTGGGCTGTACTAGAGTTGAAAGGCACTATAAAAATGAAACTACAGCATATATGAAATAGAGCGGGGTGTGTGTGTGTGCATAGTCTGGTATTCCATACCTCACTGGGGTCATGTGCATGGCAGAATCAGTCTTGTAAGGTGAAGGTGCTCCCATACACCTGACCCTACCCCAATAATGTATGGATTACCTGGTGTTGGGGGAAGTCCTGATTTGAAGCTCTGTCTCCTTCCCATCTTGGAGAATATGGGCATCTTTGAGGGAGGCTCTTGGGCCCATGATGAGAAGGCCTCACCTATAGGAGCTATAGCTGAGCATCTTTTGAAGGGTTTTGATCCTCACTGGCACTATCTCTTCTTTCTGGTCATCTGCTCTGTCAGCATTTGCACTGGTGGTCTTTTAAGAGAGGCAAAAATCCAGGCTAGAGACAAGTCTTCCTTATCCACATGCCTTCTAGCTGACCATGTTGCTAGATACTGAAAGAATTATACTTTGGTTCATTTGGAGGATGCCAACTTGGGGATAGCTTGTCTGAACTAAACCAAAACGAGGGTGTCCCTTTTGGAACAAAAAGTCTTTAGAGAGAGTTCTTTTCCTAGCCCAGCGGTTCTGAACCTTTCTTACTCCCAATCATTTTGGATTTCCATCTCCCACATGTGGGAGCCATGTGTCCAACACATCTGGAAGGTAAAGGCTGAGAACTACTGATTAGATTACTAAAATGATGCTTAGAGGCCTCCAATCTAGTTAGAAAGTCATAAATGAAAGTTTAAATTCTGTGCACAGATTACTAGGATTAAATAATCCCACTGAAAACAGTGGGGCATGGAATGAAAACATAAGATCAGATTTGACAAGAGGATTTAAGTTAATGGTGCCTTACTTCACAGCCTTCACTGTCCCCAATTTCCTGGTCTCTCTTAAATCACTACCTCTATATTTGGGGGCCACGGGATACTTGAATACTGCTAGCATGAACCATTGGGGCTATTTTTCAGGTTTCTGGGAGCAGGAACAAAACCTTGTTTTTAGTACATAGTGGGGGAAATTAACAGTGCCTTACAGTAGACAACTTCCTTTTTCTCACATTACAATGAGAAGCATGTTTTGATTCTATCCCATCCTTATGGAACAACACTGCATTTTTCTATGGATGCTTGAACAGATCCACTTACGCGCATTAGAATTTAAGATATCCATGGTCTTTGTCTCCTCCTAATGTTACATTTCTGAACTTTATGGGAAAAAAGCCCCAAAGTACCTTTAGAAAAATCTGAATGCTGAAACTGAAATTCATTTAGGATCAAACATAGGCAGAAATTCAAGAAGCCAGAAATAAAATAAGTAAATCTCCCTCCAACATGGTATTAATCAAATCAGAATGTTGACTTGGCTCTTAAACTGGTGAAGCCATTGTCAGCAAATGCAAATCGTGTACACTAGACCCTTCTGCAATATTTAATATTTAATGCAAGATAGTGTTTTTTTGATACTGAGAGATCCTTCTTCCAGCTCTGAAACATTGGCGGATGTAATCTGTTCAACTGGTGTTCATGGGTCTTACAGCCTTTAAACATCTGTGATATTTGCAGGGCTCCTATAGATTTTAATGGTGTACATTTGGAAGATTTCCACCTTACCTTTTAGCTGAATGACCCTCAGATAGACTACAGTAACACGTTCATTTCTTGTTGCCAGTACTTTTGTGTGTGTTAATTATATCAAAACATGGGTCTAGATTAGACATGGGGACGAATAAAAAAATGAATAGCGATATTCGTCAGAAATTGCTGATTAGTTAAATATTCATCCCTTCATATTCGTCAGTTCCAGAGACCCCAACGAATATGAAGGGATGAATATTTCCCCATTTTTATTCGTCCCCCATACGAAGAGGGAATGCTAGCCTTCCCTCTCTTCCTATGGCTTTCCCATTCTGCCTTCGGGCCCGCTGATCAGAGGGCCGATAGGCACCCACCCACCCCCACCCCCTATCCCCCGCCCCCTTCCTCTCCCTACCTTAGCCGCTGCCACCATCCATCGCCGCCCGCTGCGGCCACGGCCTGCAGTAAGGGACACTGGCTGCCCTTTGCAAAGATGGCGGCTGCGGCTTCATTTAGGGTAGGGAAGCTGCAGCTGCCATCTTTGCAAATGGCAGCCTGGATTCTCTTAGCCTGCCTTAAGGGAATCCAGGCTGCCCTTTGCAAATATGGAGGCTGCAGCTTCCCTACCCTAAATGAAGCCACAGCTGCCATCTTTGCAAAGGGCAGCCAGTGTCCCTTACTGCAGGCCATAGTGGCGGAGGCCAGCTGGAGACTGCGGTGGCGATGGGGGCGGGGGCGGTGGGAGTCAGGTTTTTTTAGACAGCCTCTGGCTGTCTCCCCCCCCCCTCGAATAAATTCATGCTTCGTCGGTTCATAGGGGGAGCTTCGTGATTCGTCAACTTTGACGGATCACGAAGTAGGACGAATCGCCAAAATGGCAAGTCATCCCCATCTCTAGTCTAGATAATAAAGTCTTTGAAATACTCTCACTAGTTTAATATCAGCTTGTGCCAAAATGCAAGATTTGTAAAACCAGTTCAGGAGACAAATGAGTTCCCCCCCACACACACACACCTTGATTAGCATTCATGAAAGATGAATTGGTCTTCATATGTTTATTACTACAATCCCCATTCCCATCTTGTTTGATAATGCATCCAAGAAAGCTTCACTGTACACAAGAATCTGGATTACAGTTTTAAATACAAGACATTTTTTTCCTGCAAGTTTTAATGCTATGCATTTAGGTATCATGCTAGATGTCTAATTGGCTATTGATAAAGTCAAGTATTTTAGGTACATCTGATATGGTTTTCCATTTATAAAAATAAGACTTTTCACATATACATGGTGTTGTTCTTTTTCTTTAAAAAAAATAATACTGATGACTGTGGAGTGTTTGGGTCACTGGAGGGAAGGATCGGCGAGCAGAACACCGAAGACCTCTTAGTTGCAAGTGGTAGAGGATCCCAGTGGCAGCTCCAAAGGTGGCCGTTAGTGAACCACAGAAGTCTGAAAAAGGAAAAACTACCGTCTCTGAGGCGTTTCCCGTTATTTCCGTTCATTCTTTGTATTAAGCAGCGCTGTCTAAGGTTGGGTTTTTTGGGTAGCTGTCATTCAGGGAAAGATTCAAGATCTCATCCAGTGAAGGCCCTTCTTCTTCAGGAGGTATTTCCGCTTCAAACATGCGTTGAAGTAAAGCGTCAACAGTCCGGTATCCTGGAACCAAAACCAAAAAAAGCACAAAATGGCGTTTCTCCACTGACAAATGTGCCCTAGCAAGGCACGTTTGTCAGTGGATCTGTCAGTAAAGCAGTCAATGCGTAAGAGATGATCTCAAGACACATCACGGTGGGATTATGGATTTGCCTTTATTGTTTTGTTTAATTTTATCCTCTTGCTGCCCAGAACAGCTGAAATGCCCTTATATCTCTGCTCTGACTAGCTGCTGATTGGTTTAGAATTAAAAAGTATACTACATCTTTTTTTCTACTGACGTATCCAAATTCTGGCTTTGGCCTCACTTAAGTAGAGGAACGGGATTTAAACCATTTCTGGTGGTAAAAAAAAAAAGAGGAAGAAAATAATAGAAATCCATAATCCCTGAGAAAACGTTAGCTATATGCCTACTTGTACAGATGGTGTAAGAAGTGCACCTGGTCATCACATCTGCATTTAGCTTTTCCTTTTTTGAGGGAGCCTGCCCAACCATTGGGCAAAGTGTCATGGCTGCTTCTTGTAACTGAACCAAAGTTGGGAGGCAGTGGGCTGTAGCCTCATATTAGAAGAACTAGTGTTATGTGCTGGGTAACCTGTCCTGTGCGCTATGAATGAGCTTGCTGTGTTCAAGGAGGCAGAAAATGCAGTTCTACCACCAGTGCTGAGGCAAGATTCAAACGGCTGGTCAGCTTTTGTACATGGAATGAGAAGGGCAGTCATCAGCGCCTCGTTCATTACCTCAGGCATCAAAATGTCTTGGAACAGCCATGCCACTAAAGACTCTTCAGAGACGGACTAGTGTTCTGTGCAACACACTTTGTGCGATAATGTTACAAAAGCAATAATTTGGATTGTGAAACAAGAAGCTTTACCAAATAAAACAGGTACCCCTTATGTTCTCTCCTACACACAATCCTGTCCCTTGCAGAACATAGTGATTTTACATGGAACTTGGAAAAGTTACTTTTTGGACCACAACTGCAAGAAACTGGCCCTTCTGACTGGAGGATTATGGGAGTTACCGTTCAAAAAAGTAAATTTCTCAAGCTCTTTGGATTTACCAAGGCAGTAGAATAGTGGTTTATCTCCATTTGAAGAAAGTACACCCATCTCAAGAAAACACTCAAGTGGTCTTCCACAAATTCAGCAACATATACATGTGTCTATGTCTACAGTTTCTTGACCGTACACTCACTTTTGGAAGCAATTTTAAACATCAGTCCTTTAGGTTTCTTCCCTGTTGTTCCATCTCCACCTCCAAGATCATTTTCACTAGTTTCCATGTTGTCCAACAGTGTACCATCTAGCAAATCATCCCTTAAAAAGAACAAAAGGCATTTAAAATACACAAGACCATAACTTTTCTTCCCTCTCCTAATGGAAGCTAAATACTACAGTATTGTGATTATCTTGATTCTGGCAGTGGCAGCTCTAAATGATGCTGGCCTACATCCAAAACAGTCTCTCAAAAAGCAAAACAATATGTTCTTTCTGTATTTTCTCACATTTCCTTCACCTTGAATGATCAGCTGTAACAATCTATTTCTTGTAACATGACTGAAGTATTCTAGCTTCTTGCACTTTGTGTTTTATGATCTCTTGGCCTTATTAACCTTTGTACCTCTTGGTTGGTCACCTTCTCCATTCAAAAGCCTCTTACCCTCCTGCAATAAATTCACATTTCAAAAGGGATGTTCGCAAGTCTTCGGGTCCAAGTTCCAGTCTTTGGTACCAAGTCTAGAGCCCCGAGCCCCTATTAAAAACAAGTTTTCCCCAGAAAAAAGGGAGAGGGTGGGTGGGTTCTGAGTTGTGAGTTGAGTCACCAGTGTGATTTAAGTCCAACTTGAGAGTCTTGTGACTCGAATCTGCATCCCTGCATTTCAAATGCTTTTATAATAGGTTTTATTGAAGATCAAATTCCATGCTGGACAGTATAACAAAACTGAAAGACTGCAACCACCTTATCAATTAACTAAAAGGTAAATTACTGCTGGAGGCTTCTAGGAACTAGACAACGCAACTTTTTTTTGTGGAAAAAGGCTAGAGGGTACAAGAACAGCCTTCAGGCTGTAATTTCTCCATCACTTGCTTAAAGTGAAAATAGGATGTTTCTTTGGCTATTTGATGCTGAGATTTCACTCATATTTCTTGCTTGGTTCTCCTGGGCCATGCCGGGTCACTTCAAGTGTTAGGAAGTTAATGTGTGCGAGACAGCATCTGTACCCAGTACCCTGTGATAAATTTGCTTTTTAAAAATGCACACAAACCTATCCGCATGTTAGTACAGAGGGCCAAGTTCATTTCCCAGCTTCCCGTACAATTTGTGTGGGTCAAATTAAGAGTTTGCTTCTCTTCCTGGGTTGCAAATAGGAACATCAAAAGATATGAATCTCATTGTCCCGACCTTGCATAATTTGGTGGGCCACATCTGGGAGTTTGCAGCTTTGTGTCCATACATAGGATGAAAAAAAAGGGGAGATTGGCTTACTTACTCTTGGATCCCTACACCAAGTTCTTGAATTTTTTTCTCAATGGCGGTCTCTACTTCACTCTTCTCGAGAGAATACTCCACAAAGAAAGCTTCCAGAATGAATGCTATAAAGATGCTAAAAAAGAAAGTACACCAGCAGAGTTGGCACACGACATTGCCCATTCCACACACTTTCTCCTTTTCTTATCTATTTAAATAGCAACTGGCATGAAAGTATGCAGTTAATACATCATAAAGAATTCCTGGCACACACAACTACCCTTATATATATTAAACTGTCCCTATGAAGACTCAGACAACTTCTTGATCTAAGAACAGGCTGGACACGGTGTGGCCCTCTGAGTGATCTTCATCTGATGCCTCCATCAGTCCTAATTAATATAGCAAAATATCAGGAATGTTGCGACATGCAGTCCATCTAGAAAGTGGCACTTTGCTCATCCTGATCTAGAACAAAAGGAACTGCACATTTATACTACACCTTAATCCCTGTGGTTGGTGTATTAAAAATTAACAGGGCATTCTTTCAAATAGATTGAGCTATGATTTCAGCATAAATAAGAATATATGGTACTTTACAGCACAGGTGAAGTCCTGTTGGGTAGGTTCTGCCTGTACAACAGGAATGATGCCAGCAGCAGCAGCAGACTCCCACTGATTAAAGACTTCCTTTTCAAATTCAAGGTAAATGCAACTTTGTCTCATTGCATGTGAGCCATGCACATTCCAAAATCAAAAAAGTCTTTAATCACTGATGTTATTTAACCAATGATGGCAGAGCAGATGGAGCAGTGCAACAGGATTTTGGCCCATATCAGATTATTTGTCTGACTTATCCAGTACTGTTTGGCTTTTAGCAACAACAGAACTATCATGCAAGCTATAATTCATGGAGATATCTTTTTTTGTTTAGGGAGGGATCAACTCTTGGAATCCCTTAGCCAGCATACCCAATAACTGCGGTGGCTAGGCGATTGCAAGGCTGTAAAAACTGTTTTCCAAGCTCTGCAATCAACCTATCAAATTCTAGATGACTATAATCCCCTACAGGTGATTATTTCAAGGTGATTATTTCAAGAGATGGAAATTGTTACCTTCCCTGCAAGTGGAAACATACACTGTTTGGGAGCATCAAAAAACAAAAGACAGGAGTCCTACCCTGCACCAGTCAGCACCTGCATTAGACTTACTTAACAATCATGATAACGACGACAATGTGAAAGGTGATGAAGTACAGCTTTGCTGCCTGGTGAGTCACATGGGCAAATCCACTGGCAAGGAGTCAGAATGTTAAGGACTACAAAAGATGCAATTGTTTTGCACACCTATTCATTAAGGCCTCGCTCATTCCAAAAACTTGCTTACGCCTATCCATTGAAATAAATCACCTAACAAACTAGATAGTCACAGGATGGGATATTCCCTGATGATTTGGGATCTAAAAGGCCTGATGGGAATGTGCAACAATGCTTCTCATTAGCCCCTTCTAACTCAGCTATCACAGCTTCTGATTTGTGTGTATGTGCATATATCAAAAGATCTAGGCCAGTGGTTCCTAGTCTTGTTTAATCCAGGTGTTCCTGGACTGCAATTCCCAGAAGCCTTCACCACCAGCTGTGCTGGTTGGGGTTTCTGGGAGTTGCAGTCCAAGAACATCTGGATTACCCAAGGATGGGAAACCACTGATGCGGATATATTGTTATAGATCTCTATAGCTATCTATAGTGCTGTGTAGTAGGTAAGAATGCCAGACTAGAATTGAGACCTGGATTCGAAACTCTGCTCAGCCATGGAAACTCTCTGAGGATTGGCACTGGTAAACCCACTCCTTAGTATCTTATATACTTTGCAAATCATATTAGGGCCACCACAAGTCAGATGTGAATTGACCACACGTAACAATAACAATATCTAGCTAGAGCAGTGGTTCCCAACCTTGGGTTTCCAGATGTTCTTGGACTGCAACTCCCAGAAATCCTGGCCAGCACAACTAGTGGTGAAGGTTTCTGGGAGATGAAGTCCAAGAACACTTGGGTTACCCAAGGTTGGGAACCCCTGACCTAGAGAGTGTATATATCCCCTATTTTATACAACACACACACAAAAAATGAGTCACATGTATGGTATAGATGACAGATAAAGCTTGTGATGAAACCACTCCACTCTCCTTTGACGCTATCCGGGTAAGAATGAATTACTTTCAAGGGAAGGAGGGCTCAGCACACATATAGGCTGACACTGTTTCCAGTCAAGCTGATCTTTGTTCTTTCTGGCCAAGAGAAAGAAACATCTCGTTTAGATCGCAAATTCCCATCTGTTCAAAGATGGCCATGGTGTAAACACAAAGTCAACACAGAAGAAATCCATGCAGAATCTGTGCAATGTAGACCAGACTTATATTTCCACCGGATACTGATATTGTAAATCAGTGTTGATCAGACTTAACGTTTCTACACCCATTTGATTATAATGTTATTTTCCCAATGACGTTTAGCACCGGTGGTTTGGAGAAGATACAGAGATTTCTAGTATCTACAAAGATCCCTCATCCCACAGGGTGTCCTGAGAAATACTAGCCATGTTAGGTCTGTGTGGTGGAAAGTCCTAAAACTGAAACTAAGAAGCTGTTGCTGATCAGTGAACTTCTTCAACTACCATTTTTTTGGTCATCAAACCTTTTGCCCTGGAAGGAAGCAACTTTTATTTATTTTTATTTTTACCCCGCCTTTCTCCTTAAAAAAAGGACCCAAGGCATCTTACAGCATTTAAAGACCATATTTAAAAACAAAGCAATTAGTATATAAAGGCATCTCTTATGTTCTTGGGATACAGAATATGCGAGTGTGCAGTTTCATCAAAAGAGAAGCGGTCCAAGCCTTGGCATTAATTCGGTTCCTTCCAAAGCAACATTTTAATTTTTTTTTCTTTTCTTTTTACACACTGCCTGGCTCACAAAGGATATCATGCCACTGGTTGACCACCGTTAATTCCATAAGGACAATGAAAGACGAGGCAATGTCATTGAAGTTATTCTTGCAATATCTGGCTCGGGCAAAAGCAGTATCTTTCAAAGCAGGATTCCCGCAGTACAGGGCCTCCTTTGTGGTGGTGTTTCCAGTAAAGAACCGGACCTTCCCTTTAAAGATCTCCATCCCAACAATGGAAAACATGTAATACACCACCTAAAGAGGAGGAAGCTACTTGTCAGAGAGCAATACTCACGTTATACAGCAGGACCACCATAGCTGTGGCGGATCAGTTCCAAGCCCCCCTGTGGATGCGGAAAAATGTGGATAACAAGGAACACTATTTCAATGGTGAATGCCTTACATTGCATGGTCTCTGGCTCCCTCTAGTGGCCAGTTCTGGTAACTTCATATTTAGAAATATGTACTTCTAGGATTTTTCTTTTAATATTTTCAGACCGTGGATAAGTGAATCAGCGGACACTGATCCCACAGATATGGGGATCCTCCTGCACTTATTTTCTTACTTTCTGGAAACATTTATTCATTGCTTGTCTGGCCACGAGGGTCCCCCAACAGGCAGAACAAAACAAAACTATTTTGTCTTCTCTAAACTCGCTAGCAGGTTCTCCAGGCTCTTGAATAAGGGTTTTCGCCGTCACTTCTTGCCCCCTTCCCCATTTTGTATAAATGATGCCAAGGCTTCAGCTGCGGGCCTTCTGAATGCAAGCCTTGTGTTCTGAGGTCCCTTCCCAATCAATAAAAATGTAGGGAAGAAACGGAGAGGAATAACTAAAATGTAAAACATTGCTCACCAGAGCCAACCCGCCAAAGGTTAGCATTGTCGGTATGATGTTTACTAGAGTGTTCATGATGACGCGAAACCTAGGAGGAAACGGTGCATAAGAATGCCATGGAAGAGATAGGTGGGCTTCGGGAGGAAATGCCTCATAGGAACTAACAAGCTGTTCAAAAATGAGAGTAGGCACTTCCACTCACCATAGATGATCAATGTGTGCCCCTCCAGCATCCTCTATTTTTTAAATTAAACCTCGTGGTGCAGTGGTTAAACTGCAGTACTGCAGCTAAAACTCTGCTCACAACCCAGGTTCAGCCGGCTCAAGGTTCACTCAGGCTTCCATCTTTCCGAGGTCGGTAAAATGAGTACCCAACTCAGGGGAGCGGCAATGCATAGCCTGCATAATTAACTTGTAAACCACCCAGAGAGTGCTTTAAGCACTATGGGGCGGTATATAAACAGCACGCTTTGCACACTTTATTGCTGAAAAATCCCCAACTGCTATATTTTTAGGCTCCACTGCCATCCCTGCCAATTTTTAATTTGTTAAAAAAGAAAACTAGTGGGCACCAAAGGAGCTTTTTCAGTTAAAAAACATCTTCCAAGGGTTATAACATATTTTTTTTGGTGGGTAGATGGGAAATGTGGAAGTAGGCAAAGCTTTCCAAAGGTCTAGGAATGGGTGTGTCTTCAAGATGTAATACCACATTGCTCTTATTTCTTGGCCATTACGTTATCACCATCTGATCCTCTCCCTTCATTCCTTCACATGCACAGCTATCCTCCCAAGGAAACGCCCAAAATGCAAACAGAAAAATGGAACCCCATTGACAAACCAGCCTTCAACCCTATCGGGTTGGGTCTTTCATAAAGTTATGAATGGGTCATGATGACCCATTCAAGAAAGAGTCATCCCATATATTTTGCACTGGAATAAAAATAGCTCAACAATGTATATTATTACTGTAAAAGTCTGTACCTGTGCTCCCCACCCCCAATATCATGAGGATGGTAGAATACAGAACTCAAGTCTGTGCTGGCAGATGTTGCCATTATTCCTACTGTTAAAATGTCCTGGCTTTTCATGACACCATGGGTCACTATACAATTCATACTAAACCTAACTTGTCTTAATTGGTGTGCCCATACAGCTGTTGTAGCGCAATCAAAAAACAGCAAAAGTGCTTTTACCTTTGTATACTGTCGATAATTCTTATGAGCCTAAGAACACGCAGGATAAACACAATGTCCAGTATTTGTTGGCTGTTGTATACAGTCACTAAGGAGGAAAAAACAACCACCCTGGGATGCGTTAGTCATCTTGGAATAGTTTCTGTCCATATCCAGCTAACCACTTCCCGTGTTCCCAGTGCTTCAGCCTCATTAACAATGGGTATTTCCACAAAAAACAAAACAAAACAAAAAACACAACATTTTGATCAAGATCACTGCTTCTTTAAATGTATGCTGGGGCGTTCCAAAGATCAGTCTGTTGTTTCTCAAACACAACCACCCAAATGGTAATATAGGCACATGCGAAGGGAAGTGCTGGAAATGAAGAAAAGTTCCAGACTGCAAATGGGCCTCTAGGGGACAGCCGACGTAGAGAGAGTCTATCAAGATTTCGAGAGCTGTCTTCTTTAATCCCAAACTCTTTGGTGGTTTCTTGTAGCACTTAATCGAATCTTAGAACTGCAGAGCTGGAAGGGACCGTATGGATCTTTGAGTCTAGCACTTGCCAAGGAGACACAGTGGGTAATCAAATTCCCAACTTAACGCTCCACTGCTAGATCTCTAAATCAGTGATATATCCAATACTTTTTGTAGGATGGTATCTCTAGGCTTGACTTGATTTCCTTCTACCATATTCTTTATTTCTTTCACTCTGCCACTCTCACAGGAAGTATCATGGTCTGTAGCAGGACACAGATGGACCACCTCTGCCTTATTCCACTCATGAAGGGACAGTAGACGAGGGACCGTTTGTTGCCCAAGTAGAGGAAACATCTCATACCAAATCCTCAGCAGCTACACCCTCTGCTACAATTTGTCTTCTCTGTCTGAACTTTGAGGCTATAGCTAAATACAAGTGGCTTAAGAACTACAGGATTAGTTTGCATGGGGTTTGTCTGAATGGCTCAGTTTAGCACAACAAGTTTGAAAACCACTCTAACGGGCCAAATTATCCAATCATTATCAATTGAAACTATGAAAACAACCTTTTGGCTTTTACCCAGGATAGACATCATGCTTAATACTATCACACGGATGAGACACAGCAGCCATTTGGGCTCCTATGCTCTTTCTTCCTTCTGCTGCACAGCCATGAGGAAGAATGCACAGACTCCAAGTGGTGAATAATCTGAATTTAGAAACAAAACAAAAAAACCAACCAAACAAAAAAAGAAACAAGCCAACTTCAAACCATTGTTTATGAACCTGGCATCTTCAATAAATCATAGTTAAGATTATCAAAATTGGAATGGTAAACCACTTCTGAGTGCTCTCTACCTAGAAAACC
>JBAJHW010000001.1:338652450-338834950 GCA_037013535.1 Intellagama lesueurii
GCTGGATCTGCTTGCCCCTCCCCTTTTTTAATTATGTTACAAATATAAGCAGTTTTTAGCTGCCTTGGGTCCTCCAAGAAGGAAAAGCAAGATAAAATAAAAAAAATATTTTGACTCCTTGTACTTCCTATTTCACTATTTCATGGTGATATTGAAGTCATCCCAATAAGAATTCATGTATGTGTTTCCACATGGCATCATTGCCGCCTCCTTCGTGGCAGCTTCCATGCTGCTTGTACAAGCTTCTGACCATTCGTCTAAAGCAGTGGTTTCCATCCTTGGGTAACCTAGGTGCTCACAGACTGCAACTCCCAGAAACCTCAGCCAGTACAACTGGTGATGAAGTCTTCTGGGAATTGCAGTCCAATAATACCTGGGTTACCACTGCTCTAAAGGCATGTTCAGCACAATATAGAGAACTTGGTTAATCATCATGTAATCTGAAACATTGGGAGAAACTTCAAATAGCATGGAAAAACTACAAATATGAAGGCAATCACACTTGTTGAGTGACATTTGACGGTTGTCTCTGCTAGTCTAAAAAGCACTAACTTTTTCAAGAAATCATAAAGTTAAATGGCCAAGTGATGACTCTTGACATAGATAACATACAGCAGTATCATCCTGACTGATAAGCAGATGGGTTCTCTGTGGAATTACAGTAGGGCCGCTGTAACCATGGGATCAGTACCCACAGTTTCACTTATCCGCTGCCTGAAGATATTAAATATAAAAACCCAGAAATACATGTTTCCAAGATGTATTACTAGAACTGGCCACTAGATGGAACCAGAGACAATGCTATATATAGGTTTAGATTTATCCGTGATTTCTGGCATCTGCAGGTAGGCTTAGAACGGATCCCTGCAGATACTGCAGTCTTACTGTACTCATACATTACTGAGTATGTCTGTTCCGGTCTTGGCCACAGATTTGTTCAATGTCCTTAACTAGTTTTATCTAATCTGAATTACCCCTTCAGAAAAACTGGGGAAATAGCAAAACATAGAGCAGTTTTATTTTGAAAATGGATGAAATAATTCAGGAGTCACCAAGATATTTTTATTTGCAAATGACACTTAGATGTTTTTCAGTTTATCTGAAAATAAATGATTTAGGGTGTCATCCTGCCTTTGCTTAGGCATGGGTGGGTCTCACTGGTTTCAGTGGGATATATCTATCTATCAGCAACTTATGTACAGGATTGTTGCCTATCCATTTTTAAATGTTATTTCCAGTTGATCAGGGACTATAAGAGTTTTTTTTAAAGTATAGATCCATTCATGATTAAGCATGTTAAGTGAAATATTTTACATAAATAGGTGAGTCTATGAGTCTAGAATATGTGTTCATGGAAAGTAATTGCTGGTGGCCTATAATAACTTGTTTCTCGTAACTTAGTAACTTTTGACTTATAAACCACCCAGAGTAGTTCATGCATTAATGGGGCAGTAGATAAAATAAAATAACATAAATACATATATATGAAACAATTCCTTAAGAAAGAATTGGGTGTTCAGGTGCTTAAACCTAAATCCAACTGCTAGCCCCAACTAGAACAGAATTGGAGTCAATGGGATTCAACTAGAAAGTGAAAATAGGTTATGATTCAGCCAGTGTTTCAGCGAGTCTCTTCTATATGAGATGAGCAATATGTGTTAGATCTTATTCTCTGTGAAAGCAGTAATCTCAATCCACTCTGTGACATTTTTCTCAGATCTTATGTTTGTTCAAACCAAATCTAGCCCATAACTCCTTTCTAGGTGTGCCTGTGCTCATGTACAGCAAGAATAGCCCCCCCCCCTTCCTGGTAACACATTCTCTACTTGGCCAAGGTCTGCTCAACGCTCAATGGTATGTTGTTCTAACGGTAAGATAACCAGACACTTAGCTGTGGCAGAAGCAAAGTCAGTTATTGTTGTATCCATTGTACTGTTACCTGACGCAGATTCCTGGTTACTTTCACATCATGCCAGGCATTGTCATTAAATTTCCCATTCACAGGTTCCACCAGCGCTTCAAAGGCCCCTGAGCCCAAATTAATAACTAAGGAGACAGCTCCATTTTTCAGGGCAAGGTTGACATAATCGGCTGATTTCCCAGTGTGAAGCATCAGTCCGTTCCTCTGCAGAGTTTTAAACGATAGAGTTATTTCGTCGCTGCTGCTCTGGATAGGATTTTGAGACAAGTCATAGCAGAAATACTCTGACCCCTTGAATGTTGCGATGTATTCTTCTTTTCCTAAAGAAAAAGAGAGAGAGGGAGAGAGAGAGAGAATTTCTGAATCATTGGAACTAAAATAAGTGCAATTCCTCAAACATAAATATCAGATCAGAGTATTATTCCATAACAACAGCATGATCATCACGAAATCTTTCTGGAAAAAGAAATATATCATGACAAAAAGACAAAATTAGTTAAACTATTCATTTTCAAATGTTCTTTGTGGTGAAAGAATTAGCACTGTAAAGAAATAAATCAGTGCTAAAATCCAGTGGGCATCCTACTCTGAATTTTTCTCTGTTTTAGCTTATATTCATGTGATGTTTGTAGCTTTTATTCATGGATAAGGATTTTCCCTTTTCCTCTACCTGGCATTCTACTGTTGCTGAATTCCAATTTAATTAATATATTTTTTCAGTATTCATTCTGAAATTTGAGTGCACAGATTTTTCAACATCTACTGCCTTGAGTTCATCTGCAAATATTACTCTCCCCAACTGCTTCCAATTCTGACTCTGCAACACATCATAGAAATTTGTCAGTTCATAGCAACTAGCTACAGCAAGTTATGCAAACCTTAGATGACCTTATTAACTTTATTAAACCTTGTTAATAGAATTACGGCCACAGAAGAGAGCAATTGAATGAATTCCTAATGGTTCTAGGAATGGATGAAAAAATTGGTTGACATTTCAGCACAAACTTTTCCAATTTGCCTTTCCTGCACTGGAAACTAAAACAGAATGCAATTAAACATTAAAATCCACACTTAAGAAAAATCCACAGAAAAGGCACTTGAGAATTTCAAACTGCATCGGAATATCTTTATTCACAAAGAAGTACAATACTTTACTCATGGTGGGGACAATGATATTTTCATTCTAGAATGAGAGTCCAATGTAGAACTGGGATGGGTGGATGGATGGGGGAAAATCATTCCCTTTCTTTAACTGGTTTAATCTGAGATCAAGACCAGATAATTCAAATGTTACATCCTAGGGTGAAATTCAGTTGAAATTTTTTTTGAAAAAAAAATGTAGTAAAAATAAAGGGGAAAAACTTGACCACCTTGGGTCCATTCAAGGAGAAAGCTGGAGTAAAAATATTTTAAACAAACAAACAAACAAACAAATAAATGATCTCAAACTCACCACTTTCACTTTTAAAAAATGGCTAAAAAACACCCGGGCAAAATTGCCTATTTGAATTTACATATTTCAGTCTGTAATATGGAATTTTGCTTTTGAGGTTCAAATTGTGGATGTGATATTTTACAACAGATCTCAAGGAATTTAGACATGACATTTCTGGATCATTTTTATCTTGGCTGATTTGTAACATTACATACTCTAACAGTCCAATATGAAATGTTTCTGCATTTCTGCTGTCAAATCTTATGAAACATGCTGAACACTGGATGTAAACATTGCTGGTTGACCTACAGATCTATGAAATTAATAAACAGCAAATACTGTCTATAATTTCAGAGATCTGCAGGCCAGCCATTAATGAAAAGAACATTTCACAGGGTATGTCTACCACTGCCAAGGAAACATCTGGCAGTCAAATTCCCCCATTTTGTGATGTGCAATTTCTCTGGAGCAATGTCAATTGGACTTAAGGCCTGATCCCCAGAGAGGTTTCCCATTTCCTGGCAGCACAAAGGTCTACCATCTGCTGAAGGATTAGTGCCGCTGTAGCATGGGACATTGATTCAGCTGAACGCCACACCAATGAAAGGCCCTTCACACCCAGGTTAAATGCTGTGGACGACTGCAGCAGATGGAATGGTGTGCTGACATTCAAAGCCAGACTTCTTCAAGTGCAAGAGGAGCAACAGTGCACCCCTTCTGATAGTGTTGAACTGCAACTCCTCTAGCCATTGGTGCAGAAAATGGGGAGGGTACAGAAATCTCGAGGTGAGAAAAGAGCTATTTATCTTGCTCTTAGCTGCTGAGAGGATTGTTGTTCAGCATTAAAATTCCTTGTTGCTCTAACTTTGTGTGTCAAGACAGCCAAAACAGACTTCAGCCAGGAATTTAGGTAACATTATTACTATCCCTAAGAACCTTTCTGGAATTCAACAAGAGTGCTCTCATAGAGATGGAGAGGCTGCAGAGAAGATGGACCTGTATAGCTAGCAGTTCAGGTTTCAATCCACATCCCCATAATTCACATTGCAGTAGTTATTGTGAAGGGCATCCAAAAGAATGCAAATGTTGTAAACAAAACTGTAGGAATCTTGGAAAGCTTTCAAGAAGGTTAATACATTTAGTGTCTACCGTCTGGCCCTTCTGTAAAGACACAAGGTGAAACATTTTGACTCCTTGGCATTTTTCCTCAAGGAAGTGCATAAGAAGCCCAATCAGCAACTCTGTACCTCTTTATTTTTTGTGTGTGTGTGGGAGGGGAGGGAGCGTAATCTGGCTGCATTGTCATTGAAAAGATCAAATCAGTGTCACCAATTCAGATCAACAAGTATTAAATATATGTCTCCATGGAGGCCTATCAGGAAATCACAGGAAGGCAATCTCTGAATACTTATTCTTTGGCCAACGTTTCCTCTAATTTTCAGTCCTGCTGCATGAGAGACTTGCCCTGTGTGTGTGTGTGTGTGTGTGTGTGTGTGTGTGTGTGTGTTGGGGGGGGGGCAAGGCTTCATCTGAAACAGGAAGTACACAAACCAGCTACTGGCTGCCTGTGCACAGCCCTAATGGAGCTCTTTCTGTATGTGCGTGCAGCTTAGAGAGAATGTTGTCTTTCGCCATAAGTTTCTTCTTCAGATGATACCCCTATGGATTAAGTACAGAAGCACTGCACTGCAAACTTGCTGAAGAGCAAAATGAGCCATTTGTTGTCCTTTTAGGACCACAAGTGACAATAATTGCTATTAATATAGAGGGCATCTCTTCATCTAAAGAGGAACTCCTAGCTTCACTTTGCCACAAACAGAAATGTGATGTCCTTTGTATCCAAGAAACTCACACAGGAACTGATCAGCATCGACCTAACATTCCTGGGACGTGCCTAGTTGCCAAGAGGCTCCAAACAACATGGAAGTGCCATTTTTGTAACATCAGGTATTATAGTCCTCTCGATCGACTATACTGACGAGGACAACATAGAAATATTGACGGTTGAACTGGCTACATTATTAAACCACTTAATATACCATTCTGCTTTAAGAAGACATCGAATATGGAAAATCAAAACAGTCCCTTTCTGGTTGGAGATTTCAGCAGCCATAGCAACCTTTGGGGTTATGAGCACAATGATGAAAATGGTGAAGCTTTTATAAAATTGGTGGAATTCAATGTTCCCTCTAAGCTGTGTGCATGCACACTTGCCCAGAGCTCCGTTGGGGTCATGTCTGGGCAACTGGCAGCCAGTTGGTTTACTTCCCATTTTAAATGAAGCCCCACTCACCCCTGTGCACACAGAGTGAGGCTCCCATGCAGTGGGACAGAAACTTAGAGGTGGAATGGTGGAATCCCATTCAATGTGCCTTATACATGATCCTAAACTACCAAGTTCATTTAACAGTGGCAGGTGACAGAGAGGCTATAATCCAGATCTATTTTTTATCAGTGAGCCTATAGCTCCACAGTGCACTAAGAGTATAGTGATCCAATACAAAATACTCAGTTCTATGTAAATGCTACTCAGTCATCCAACCTCAATCCATATTCAAAATTTCAAATAATCCAACTTGGAAAAGTTTGCAACAATGCTAGACACAGTTGTGCTTCAGATTGCCCCTTAACCAGAGAACTATTATCAATTTGTAACTTCCATTTTGGAATGTTTCTGTGCTTCCATTCCAAGAGAGTGCCAGACCAACTACACCCCAGATCTCACTCCAGAAATACACACCCAGTACTTAAGATTATATTTCACATTTCAAAGAAAATGTGAAAATGTGTTTAGTGAACATCCAGTAAAAGCTGGGAAAACTTGATTTCCTCTTGCAGAAACAAAAAGAATTTGCTTAATAGAGAACGATAACAAGAGTTTGACATGGCAAGAAGCAGCCAGAAAGCATGGAGACTACTGTACTGAAAAGACTGAACAACAATGCAAACAAAAGGACACTGTATGCAAATATAACCTCCAACCAAACAGCATAACACCTGCCCCTGGCAGGGAAGACTGAATGACGCATAATAAAAATAAAATATCAAAGGGATATTCAGAGTGAATCCAATCAACTTTCCATGCCTAACTAGGGGAAGCCATAAGAAGATGTAGGAATGGCAAAGCAGCAGAGTCAATTATATCCAGATTGAGCAAATTAAACATTCTGAGCAAAACACAAAGGAATGGCTCCATCAATTATTTGATGACTGATGATGGATGAGCAAACAAATTCAAAAAATATGGTGGAAGACAAAAGTAATTCATATACTAAAACTAGGCAAAGAACCATCAAATCCCCAAAGCTACAGGTCAATCTTCCTACTATGCCATTTTTACAAAGTGTTTGAATGAATGATATTAAATAATCTAGCCCCCTAAGACTGAATTTCTTTAATTCCAGAAGAAGCAGAGTTTAGATCTGGCAAGAGCTGTACGGCTCAAATCTTAAATCTAACCTAACCTACAGAAGATGTTTTTGAAACACATAAAATAACTGAAGCAGAATTTGTCAACCTTACAGCAGCATATGATGCTGTCCATCATCAGTTCCTGTTCATAAAGCTCTACCTCCTTACTAAAGATTATGGATTAACAGCAATGGTCACTGTTCTTCTTCAAAACTGAAGACTCTTTGTTGAATTTCAAGGGAGGCACTGGCTGCGGTCACACCAGTGAAATGTCCGCCTGTGGTTACACAACTTTTAATCGCGTTCCTGTTGTACTTTGCAATCACATGGTATTTACTCCAGGATGTGCATCTCAATGTGTTTTTGGGTTACTGAGTCATTTCCTTCCAATTCAATAAGCGCCTAGACCTTGTTGACAGCATTTGACAAACAGAAGTCACAAACGCTGCAGAAAAATAAAAAAAAAATGAAAAACAGTTTAAAAGGTCACGCACGGTGACAGTAGTTTCAAAAAGTTGTAATAAGACCATTTACACACAAAGCAAATCAACCTTTAAAAAAAAAAGATCTGCAACAAAAAAAAGTAGAAGCCTCTGGCCGAGCAAGAAATGATCCGCAGTTAGCACACTCACCAGGTAAATGATTCACTAATGACTTTGTGTTAAAGTTATGATATGAACTTAACATTTGGTTTGTGTGACCATGGCCACAGTTGCTGGGGAAATCAAAGAAGTGGTCTCTCATACGATAGCATTCTGCCACCATTACTTTTTAACATTTACACAAATGATCAACTGATATTCTTATACTCCAGAAGTTACATCTACAGTAGAACCATGGTATCTGCAGAATTAGTACCCATACTTTCATTTATCTGCTGTCTGAAAACATTAAATAAAACCACCCAGAAATACATGTTTCCAAGGTGTATCACCAGAACTGGCTACTAGAAGGAACTAGAGACTAGGTTACATGTAGTGTTTCTATACCCATGCATCTGTATGACAGCTTGGAACTGATCCCCCAAGCACCAGCTAACCTCTAAATTAGAAGATATTTCATTATATTATAAAAATAAGCAGCTGAAACCAAACTCTTTAAAACACAGGTCTGTGCCTTCCACTTAAAGAACAGAAAAGCAGAGAGGAAGTTCTGAATTAGCTAGGAAGACAAGATTTTGGAACATTACCCTACCACAAAGTATTTGGGCATCGTCTTGATCAAACCCTGCCCTGCCCCCCCCCCCAATAAAAATATAAACACCAAACAGAAAGTTGTTGCTAGAAATAATATATTTAGGAAACTAGCTGGGTTAGTATAGGGTGTACACCCACAAACAATAAGAACAAGAGTTTTGTCCTTGTGCTACACCACAGCAGAATATGCTAGAGCAGTGTGGTATAAATCAGCACATGCCAAACAAGCAGGTAAGGTAAAGGTTCCCCTTGACAATTTTTGTCCAGTCGTGTTCGACTCTAGGGGGCGGTGCTCATCCCCGTTTCCAAGCCATAGAGCCAGCGTTTGTCCGAAGACAATCTTCCGTGGTCACATGGCCAGTGCGACTTAGACACGGAACGCTGTTACCTTCCCACCGAGGTGGTCCCTATTTATCTACTCGCATTTGCATGCTTTCGAACCGCTAGGTTGGCGGGAAACAAGCAGAGGTAGCTCTTAATGAATCATGAAGGATTATTGCTGGCTGGCTGAAATCAACCGCCACTGAAAAAGTCTATTATTTAGCTGCCATTTGCCCTTCTGGAAGTATGTCAAGAGGTGCTAGGAAATAACAAATGAAATAAATACAACACCAAATCCATCCACTTCATGGACACCAAACCCTATAGACCCATGGTCCCCAACCTTGGGCCTCCAGATGTTTCCTAGCCTACAACTCCCAGAAGCCTTCACCACCACCTCTGCTGGCCAGGATTTCTGGGAGTTGAAGTCCAAGAACATCTGGAGGCCCAAGGTTGGGGACCACTGCTCCAGACAATCACTAGAATCAAGGGAAAGTTT
Organism: Intellagama lesueurii; assembly: GCA_037013535.1. Classification (NCBI taxonomy): domain Eukaryota; kingdom Metazoa; phylum Chordata; class Lepidosauria; order Squamata; family Agamidae; genus Intellagama; species Intellagama lesueurii. The sequence goes on from JBAJHW010000001.1 coordinate 338,661,234, forward strand.
TCTGCACACATTTCAAGCTCTAAATATTAAACAAGAAGAGGCTAGGGTAAATCTAGGGAGAGCAAAAACAACACACTTTGCAGAATGGATGAATGCTGAAGAATGTCTCCCGCTCTAGCTGGACCATCTGGAAGACACTTAATAGACTTTGAAGTGAAGTAGGAAGGTCAAAGAATATTTAAGTAAAATTGGGCTACTTGGATACAGGACAAATATTCTGCGACTGTGGAGAAATTCAATCAATGCAGCACTTTTGTACATGCAATTTATGCTTCACCCTGTGTGCAAGAGAAAATCCAGCAAATAATCTAATCATGCTAACATTTTAAATTTATTTGAACTATTTCTATATTTCATATGCATTCATAATTTAAAATTCTGCAGTGCTTTGTATGTATTCCAGGCCAGGCCAATCCCAAGCTCATCTGCTGAATGATAAAACAATTTACCCATAGCTGTTTCGTCATTTTGCTCTCATCCCTTCCCCACAGTGACATTTGCTGGTGAACAGACAACATGGGAAGGAACAACCAGCCTATGTCGGATTAAAAACCAACAACACATATACCAGCAATCTCCCAGCTGTGTATTTAACACAGTCATTTGGAGTCACATCTTGAGTTAAGACAGTTGCTAAATGAGCCATCGTAGGACAGCTGGCAAATGGCATTATGCTTGCTATTTCGACTCAAACTTTACCCATCAAGCAAAACAAATCCACTATGCTCCTTTCAACGAGTGTAGCTAGGCTTGCTTTTCCCTCTGCCACCCCTCAACGACCCCTGAGGAGAAATCTTCCCTTCCTTCATTTATTAGAAGTGCTGGGGTAGCAACTGAAGGGTTGTGGGGGTTTTGCGAACATCTGCATAGTTTACCTTCTACTAGATCAAAGTGAACTAGGGAGGAGTAGCCTTGAGCTATACCGATGCTCATGTACTCCATGTACAATCTGCACTGCATCAGTGCCATATCTGGAATCTTTGTTTCCATAAGCAAGGTGAGTTGCCCAAACCATAGATGTGCCCAAGGCAACTGTCTCTAGTGCCAGAATTCCAAGTAAAAACCATGTTACTATGCCTTTCATTTATTCATGTACTTACTTTTTATGTACAAAGAAACGGTTTTAAGGAAGAATCTCCAGCTGATTTCTATCAGGGAGCAAACGGATCCTAGAACTAACGTAGGGGGACCGTGGCCATCTAGATGTTGGTGGAAATCCAGCCTAGCCAGTATGGCTGGAGTCCATCAACACATAGAATAGGGTTTAAATTTAGCACTGGCTAGGAGTAGAGATGGACACAAAATGAACCACAAAGCAAACAACAACAACAAACCCCCCAAACCCCTCAAATCGGACCGTTACATTGTTCATTTCAGGGGGCTTCAGGGAAATGCATCTGCCTAGAATAAAGCAAAACACTAAACTATTATTGGCGTTGGTGATTCATATGTGGGCTATAATTCAGACACCCCAAATCCAATTTTTGCTGAACATGGACTGACTCTTAGGCTAATTATTTTCCCCACTCCATTCAAGTTTGGCAAAGATCTGATTCAGAATATCTGAGTTATAGACCCCCAAAACAGGTTCCCCCCCCCAGGAAAGTGCTCTTTAGCCAGCTCACTCGCTGTCAGTGTGGTGTATCTAACTCATGTGGGGATTATTCTATTGCTTATGGAAATCCTAAATCACATGAACCATGAAATAGTTCATTTCATCGGAAAGTTCATGAAAGTTTGTGTTTCATAGTTTGTGAATAGCTATGAATGATGAACCATCACAAACTGCTGTTTTCCTGGTTCATGCCCATGTCTAGGAATGATGGTAGCTGCAGTGAAACAAGACCAGAAAGCTACATCTCTGATCTAAACAGTGAAAGGTTTCTTACCCTGTTCTGTTCCAGAACATGTGTATAACACAAGCTGCTTCTCTGTTACTGTTTTCTGGGGTCAAATCCGTCAGTCACCCGAGGAATGAACCCGTGGCACATTTCAATGTAAAGTTAGAATATAATAATTGAATTAAAAATACAGATACAGCACTGTTTCCCAACCTGGGGGTCATAACTCTCAAGCGGATCACAAAGTGTCTTTGGGGCAGGGGGGTCATGGGTCACCTTATATGTGTTGTAGCCCTTGTTAAATAATTTCTTCCTTGACCTTTTGGAACAGGATATTAAAGTTAGCATGTATGTCTACATATGAGAAACAGGCCCTTTGGGGGAGAAAGAAGCCTCTACTTTCTGAGAAGGAATGACTTTATCCCATTATGCAAATATGGTGGGGGTCACAGGTTACTTGGCTATTATAAAAGGGGGCCATGACTCAAAAAAAGTTGGGAACCATTGAGATAGAAAATTGGGCCATATTCTCTTGCCTTACAGGAGGCAGCAGTTTAAGAAAGCAGGATGAGGGAGAGAGACAGGAAATGGGTACTAGCAAAAGAGGAAGTCAGGGTTAGGATGTTCAGACTGAAACAAAAATAGGGTTGTTCTAGTAGTTGTACAGAAAAGGATATTCAGTGGGTTACTTGTCTTGCAAGCCAGGAAAAAAAGTTATTCTACTCCATTCCTTTGGTTTTAATGACAAGAATATGAAGGAATTAGCAGATGACCCCTTTTACGACATGCAGATCAAAATGCTTGCCAGCACATCCCTCTTGAGCAAGGAACTGTTAGGTACAACCGATTAATTAGAACTCCAGCAACCCGAGTCTGAGCTCGGTCTCCCCCCCCCTTAAAAAAAGCTAGAATAATTTCCGTATGATTAGTGTCATTTCACAGAGCAGTTTTACAAATCTCCATGCACTGCTCCTATTAACAAAATCGAGGGCTTTTGGAGAAAGAACAGGTTATTTTATTGTACGCTTAAATTTATCGGTTTCGGTGATTCACCCTTCTTTCTTTTATGCTAGTTTTATTCCTTTGTCAGCATATAACAAAGTATAATAGAATTCCACATCTGTTCAAGTATCATTAAAGGCCTGCCTTGCTGCCATTCTCCAGACGATCTAAATAAACTGATTTTCTTTTCTTTTCCAACAGCTGGTAAAAGATGAAACTTCAGAAAACAACAGCTTTGGAAAGAGAAATATGAGAGAAAAAGACAGAAAGAGAGAGAGAGTCCTCCATTCTCCTCAAAGAAGTCTAAACTGCAATATGTGAGTTAACAATTTTTCAAACACTAACAGAGGCTCAAGGGGAAAGTTTTTGGAAATGCATCTCTCCTTTGGAAACAATGGTGCAGTTTCTGTCAGGTGGGGACCAGGGTTTCAAAGGCGAAGGTGGGTTGACCTCCTCCAACATTTTATTTCTTCTTTTGTTTTAAAAGCAAAGTCCATTTGTCTGCTTTCTTACCAAGAAAGCTAGCTGCCTACAGTCAAAACGTGTGTTATCACACATTCATATTTATCTCCTCCCCTTATCTTCTTCCCCATCACCACCACCAAAAGTTGCCTCTGGTGGCTGAGTTTAAGCATTGGAAAGACAAGGAAAGGCTTTGTTATCTCTCCCTTCCAGCAGTTACTTTTTTCATTCAAAAATCAATCTGCAAAATGTTTTTTTCTCCCAATTAGTCCTACGTAACACACTAAGTTCATTGCAACCTATGGAATGTGTACGTGCCCCACCTAAGACTCAGTAAACCACTCTCCAGAAAGCAGGGTTTGTTGTCAGTCACATTACAATATCTTATGGGAAAATAATATTTTTGTCTGCTTGTTTCATTGCTGCATTTGCTGTGTTTATTACCAAGGTCATTCATCTAGTTATTCATTGATTAAAACCACATTTTGTTAATTAGTATTTCATTAGCATTACATTCATCGCCATAACTCCTACTAACATGCATAATCAGTGGCTTTCGATAGATCCACTGGTGTCTATGTAAGAGGGTTCCCTTGTTGGAAACGGCATAGACATTTTCTGGTGTTGGAGAGTTTTTAAATTAAATCAGATTCTCACTTACCACACATAAAAAGCCTGCCCTCAAAGGTCTTAACATTTTAAATATTCTCAAGCGATATACTGTCTGTGTTTTCATCATTCGATGCATTTAAAGCAAGTTCTTCAAGTGGCATACGATTAGAAAAACAAACCTTAACAATACAGAAATATTCAAATAAAATATCCAAAGCCAATGGAAAAGCCAACATGGTAACTATAAATAACCTATCTCGTTTAAAAGAAAACCTTAAACCCACTCAAGAACAAAATAACAGATCTTGTTTATTTTTGCTTTTAAAAAAATCATAACCTGGGTGCTTAAAGAAGACAATTCAGGGGTCAGTTTAGGTTGATCAGATGAAATGGAGGACAAGGTTCCTTCACTTTTCATACTTGTATGGAACAGGAAGATTCAACAGGTCTACCTATACATGAGAAAATGTAAATTGCTATCCCCTGTTCTATGTGGTTATGACTGGGGCCACCACTGAGGCAGCACTTTCTCCAGTAGCTACCCCCCCTCCCCACGGCACTTCAGAATGAGGCAGAACTTGAGGAAAGACTTTCAGAGAGGAATTTAGAGTGGGGGATGGCTGGTCTCAGGAAAGTTGAGGGCATTAAAAAAAAAGATTTTCTGGAAGCTCAATGGTTCTACTCCTAGAGGCAATGTAGCTAAAGAGGTTAGTTTACATATTTAATGTTTAGGTCTTTTTAAAAATTGCTGTGGTTATATACTGTAAAATTTGCTACCGACTGCAAATTGATATAATATTTGAAATATTTTTTTAATTTTTTCTTTAATTTTTTTAAAAAAACTTTAAAAAGCAAATCCCTTGTGCCTTCTAGTCTCCCCCCCCAAAGAAAAACAGTTAACAAATTAAATTGGAGCTATAGGTACCTCCATGTGTGCTGCCACCCCTCAAAATGTGGCAAACCTACATTCTAGCACAGAATTTTAAGTAGCTTCCTAGACTACAAATCTCAGGATTCTATAAGATGGAAGCCATGGCAGGTAAAATGGTACTGAACTGCTGTAACTATGCAATCCAGATTATGAGCTCCAAATTTATACACACATGTACGTAGCTGATGATAAACTTCAGGCAGATTTACCAAATGTGCAGGTGATCCACCTTGCAGTTCTCAATCCTAAGTACAGACCAACTAGTTTAAAATCATTTCCTTTTCCAAAGCAACCATGAAATCTAGGTTTCTGTATGGGAGATAAGGGTCTTTTGTGAGTCAAACTAGTTTTACATTGAGAAAGTGACAGCATGTTAATTCCTCCAGTGACAGGACCACACAGAGCTTCATGCCTGTGCATTAGACTTGCAAAGGAAGCCCATGTTTACCACCTGTTCATCAATCACAAAACAAAGCCAGTTCAGTTGCAGGATGCAGGGGTTGAGAAGGGACAAACAGTATGTAAACCATTAAAGGAGCTCCACCTGAAAATTCTAATCTGTGAACCTTAGATAAACTATAATAGTTTGGTATTAGACAGCAGCAGGAGGCTTGAAACAAAGAACATGGAGGGCAGGAACCACACCAGACACTTTACTGTCTGTGCCCCCAGAATAGCTTGCAGGTAGAGATAATGCTCTATAGGGCTGTTCTACCAATGACAGTAAAAGAGGCTATAGCTATGTCTCTCCTGAACCCATAAACATTAGGAGGCAATAAGAACTGTACTGTTTTTATGTAAGATGTCTCTGCAACACCTGTCCAGTCTGTGCAATTCAAACTTGTAATTTGGAAGGATATTTGCCACTTTAGAGAGAAAGCATTTTATCTTCATTATATATGTCAAAAGGTTTGTAACCAGCAAGGTCACTGAATCTGACTTGATAGCTCCTGGAAGGATTATTTTATTAGGTCTCTGAGTCGACACTGTTGTTTCTGCAGGTTCTATTTGTGGAGAACTGCTAGGCTTGGCAGGGGAAAATGGAAGCATCTGCGGATGGCATCTGCGAATAATTATATTTTTGCTTAGTAATGATATGCAAGCAAATGTCCTGCCAGTTCTTGGCCTTCCTCAGCTCTAATGATGTTCAAAGAGCAAAGTTTGTCCAGCAGTCATTGGGTCTTCGTGTCTACCAGCACCCTTCCTCTCTCCACCTGGCACATTTTAGGGGCCTCTGTTGTGACACCCATCAAGCCACAGCGTGATGTTGTAAGGCTGGGGATTTGAAATTGTCAGGTTCTATGAAAGCTGTGGCTTCCCCATGAAGTAGGCCTTGAGCAATAACCCTTGAGCATAGGATTTATTGCTGCCTACCTACACTGCTGTTTGCTCATCAACTCAGTGAACCAGAGTCAATAGCCAGACACAATGACTGACACACGTAATGCATAACGTGCAGAAATGCTACCTACGTTGGATTCTTTCCTTACCCCCATTTGTCCCATTCTGCTTCTTGTAATGCTATATTGTACATAGATTAAACATAACTAAATCATAAGCAGATGTGCTTATAAATCACATGGAATGAACAACTGATATCATTGTCATCTTATAACTTCAGAGCTGTAAGGGACCCTGTCAAGTCCAACCCCTTGTCAAGGAGGCACAGTGGGGAATTTAACTCCCAGACTCTGGCTCTGCAGCCAGATACCTAAACCACGGAGCTATCCAGCAATTATTATCAACATAATACAGTAGTAAGATTCATTCCCCAAAGAGAGAGAGAGAGAGAGAGAGAGAGAGAGAAACATTCTCTGATTTATAGCAAAAAAAATATGCTTAAAGCTATGCTCCTAATAGTAAGGGAGCTCAGACCACAGATCTCACACACCTTGAACATGCATACATCCATGGACCCTTTCACTCAAAGTAAGTCTATTCTTTAATTGCTTAATAATAATGATGATGCACCATAGAGTCAATTGCAACTTAGGGTGATCCTTTCCAGAGTTTGCTAGATATAGAATTCTCCAAAGTAGTTTACCCTGGGATCCTGGGATTGTGCAGTTTGCCCAAGGCCACACAAACTGGCTTTTCTCTTGGCACATACAGTGGAGAATTGAACTCCCACCTCTGCTTGAGGTGGGGGAGGAGGAACATTCTCCTCGCCTAGGACTAAATGCACTCAACACAACGCACAGCATACCACTGCCTTGTGGCACCATACAAGGGCAACTGCACAAGTGGTTCTGTCCATTTTGCAGGTTACCTGCCATGTGCCTGGTCATCCTCCAGGTGAGCAAATGAACCTGTGCCTAGTTGCACAATTGACAGTGAGGACAAGCCATTACACACACAGTTTTCTTTAACAGGATTTTGGCCAATGCAAATTCCTTTTTTCCAAAAACAGATCAGCTAGAACAGAATAGTAAGGATTATTTAACTGTGGATAGGGATGCACTGCAAATCTGTTGCTTATACTGTAGGTACTGACACTTCTGAATCCTGTGCTTTTTTTCACAGTGATGTGTTCTATAGCAAATGGGATGGTTAGTAGGATTATGTTGCAGTGTTTACTTAGGGTAGAAGTTAAAGTGCAAGAAAGATACATCGATGTGCTTATGTTTTCCATCAAGAGCGGGATCTGTTATCTGAATTTTATTTTTTAGAGGGAGGGAGTGTATCTTCTATCATAACTTTTTATTTCAAATCTTATACTGAAAAAGCACAGGTTGCCAAACAGTATGCAGGCTATAAGGTGCAACAAGAAGGATGCATGTTGGATGCAGTTCGTGTGGTCCAGTGTCATCTTGTTTTCCTTCAGCACAGAGAGTCAAATGGAACTACTTTCACCAGAATGGGTCAAGAAAAAAGCAATGGCCCTTTGCCGTGATCTCAACTGTTATTATATTTTTTTACTCTCTCTGACTACGTATTTGCTTCTTTCTTTTCAGGGGAAAGAAAGGTTTTACTGGAACCTGTACAACAATTAAAGAAATCAAGCAAATAATCAAATGGAAACTGCCAGGACCTCTTGCAGTGAAAGAAATAAAGAAAGAATCAGAGTGTTTAATCTCAGGGATGCAATTAGTAGAGAGGATGAGCAATTAAGAATTTGCTGATCACTGTACTGGAATGAAGCAGACACAATGTACATCATCAGACATAAACTAAAAGTTTAATAATGTCTGGATGTCATAAAAATGCTGCATCATCAGTGTACCTTATATACAAAAACACCCATGAGTTTAGCATTTTACACCACCCCCACTGAGATTAATGGGAACTGTTCAACAACCTGTTTATCAGGGCTGTTCAGAGTATCTCCCTCTCACAATAGAAGGAAAATATAGCATGTAATGCTATTTTTTAAAGGATCTCACTGAGTTATTCATTGCTTTGACTGGGCATTACCATTATTGCTTCTTCACATGCAAAAGTAATCTGTTGCCTGGTGCAAAGATATACACAGGATTTTTTTCAAGGGGTTGGGGTGCAAATATTTGGCATGTTCGAATAATTCATATGCATAGTGTGTGCCACTACAACACATAGCGTCTGCCTCTGTACAGTACAGAAATAAAGAAATACAGGATTAACTGAGGGAAGCTCCCCCTTGGCCTCAATGGACACACATAGCATCATATATGAACAGTTCACATGTTGTACCAGCAGTAGAAAAAAACACAATGAAATATTTTGGGTTCCTTCTAATAGCTAGTTCTGATACTGCAGGTTAAGAACACTTGCAAAAAAAACACCAAAAGAAAACAGTATTTTCCTTGCCGTCACAGGATTCATAAATTCAGGCACAGAAAAATGTCTCTGCAAAAGGCTCTTAAATGCCCTTTAAAAGTAACTTTTGAAAGTAACTATAACATGTTACATGTTACAACAAAAACAAACTGTGGCTGCTGATTATATCATTTTTTTAAATGCAACTTCATGAGACCCTCCCTCCTTGTAGTCACCAAAAAAGGTGACTAGTTGCAAGTAACTATGTTACTTGTAATGTGTTATTTCCAGGCTCTGATAAGTATATGGCGTGTCTATCAGTATCCACAACTGCTGAATTAGACCCTTCCTGCAAACAGCAACTTGGACTTGAACTGCTGTAGATTTTGAAAGAAATCATGGCCTCTCAACTCTTATGGTCGACACTCTCTATATCTCATAATTAATACATACAGACCTAACCAGTTAATTGTTTCCAACTGTTTTAAAAGAGCCATGAGTTGGATTTTTAATAAACATTCCATTCTCACAAAAAGTATGTACCCTGTTTCCCTGAAAATAAGACCTAACCTGAAAATAAGCCCTAGTATGATTTTTCAGGATGCTCGTAATATAAGCATTACCCCAAAAATAAGCCCTAGTTAAGTGAAAGCCCTCCCTCCACCACTGTGCAGCAACCAGAAAATGACATGACTATATTTGAATAAACGTAGATTGTTGTACATGAAAAAAAAAATAAAACATCCCCTGAAAATAAGCCCTACTGCTTTTTTTGGAGCAAAAATTAATATAAGACCCTGTCTTATTTTCGGGGAAACATGGTATATTCTATACACAAATCAAGTGTTTATGATAATCATCTTACATCACTATTTTTGCTATCAGGGTTAAAGTGACATCAGCTTCTGGAAGGGTTTTTATAGTTTGTTATTTGCAGTGGCTCTTGAGAGTCCCCTGGACTGCAAAGAGAACAAACATATCCATTTTGAAAGAAATCAACCCTGAATGCTCACTGGAAGGAAAGATCCTGAAGCTGAGGCTCCAATACTTTGGCCATCTCCTGGGAAGAGAAGACTCCCTGGAAAAGACCCTGATGTTGGGAAAGAGTGAAGGCAAGAGGAGAAGAGGACGACAGAGGACGACAGAGGACAAGATGGTTGGACAGTGTCATCGAAGCTACCAACATGAATTTGACCCAACTCCGGGAGGCAGTGGAAGACAGGAGGGCCTGGCGTGCTCTGGTCCATGGGGTCACGAAGAGTCGGACACGACTTAACGACTAAACAACAACAAATTTGCGGTGGCTGGAGATGGGCATGAACTGTCTGTTGGTTCAGATTCATTATAGACCAAACAGGTGTTGGGTGCTTCAAAGCACTGTCTCCTCCAGTGGGTGCCTACTCAGAGGCAGCACCTAGAGGAGGTGGGACACGGAATCCAGGCTGCCGCCTCTGAGTGGGCACCAGCTGGAGAAGACAGGGCTTTGAAGTACTGAATACCTATTTGGCCAATAAACGAACCAGTACGAACCACTGAACCAGCGGTTCGTGCTCATCTCTAGTGATGGCATGTTTCAACAGCTGTGAAAGTTGTGGAAATGGAATTTGAAGATATTGCTTAATCCCTCCCTCCCCTGTGTGTGTGTCTGTGTCTGTGTGTCTGTGTGTGTGTTTACCGAGTTTATGTTCTATCTTCATTTTTCCTTTATGCCTGTCGTTCCCAACCTTGGGTAACCCAGATGTCCTTGGACTGCAACTCTCAGAAACTCCAGCCAGCACAGCTGGTGGTGAAGGCTTCTGGGAACTGCAGTCCAGTAACACCTGGGTTACCCAAAGCTGGAAACCACTGCTGTATGCTCTTTTTCTTAAAAAGCTCCAATTGAATCAGCAGGTCATTTAACATTGTTCCTCCTGGTGAACATCTGATATATCAGCTTCTTATCCAGTAAACCTCACTGAATCTGCATAGGCTTAAAAACAGCAGTGGAGAACATGTTTGTGCTGCAGATGTTACTGAGCTATGCCTCCTATCATTGAAAAACTTTGGCCATGCTGACTAGGGTTTACAGGAAGGGGTCCACTAATACTGGGAAGCACCTTCAATGGCAGCTTCCAGTGAAACTGTTTTATGGAATGCAATGCATGTGCAGTAACTATTTTATTGACAGCCATCAGGTCCATGTTCCTCTTTCACTCCCCCTTTCCTTACCTTACTCCTTCAGAGCCTCCAGTACTCATTATGGAGGGGAGAGAAATTGCAATTAGTTATATACTAATGCAGCCTTAAATTATTTAGCAGGCTTAATACTAACCCATTTTTAGGGTGATTAGACTAGGCAATACCCTGATTGATATTCACCCTCCCCTTGTGTAATCACATAATGGGTTATTTTCCTAAAGCTTTCTGACATTGGGAGCATCATAAAAGAGATGTAATATTCATATTAAAGAGGAGATGGTGAAACACACTGGGATTTGCATGAGTGGGGGTGGGGAGATGAAAAGATGAATATCTGTGTGTGCGCGCGCATGCGCGTGCGTGTGTGTGCGCACACACACACACACACACACACACACACTTCCCCCCTTCTCTCCCAAACTAACAAAATTGGATTCATTAAAAACAAAACTTACATAAGAAGAGCTCAGCTGAGTCAGACCAAAGATCTATCTAGCTTGACCATTGTAAATAGGGTCCATATGGGTGGGTGGGTAAAACCTGTGAGAACCTGGCTCATTTGAAGGGGGCCACAGACTGGAAACTATCCCCCACACACCACCTTATAAGTTTCATTATACGACTTATACAATCCTGATTTGGCCTCTCTTTGTTTCTTATTGTGTTTACGAGGGTTAAAGTGTCTATAGATTAGGCATCTATATGTCTATAGATGTCTATAGATTAGGCATCCTTCAGTCTCGAGAGACTATGGTAACGTGCTCTGAATAGAGGACTTGGAACAGCATCTACTGTGGCTGAGAAGGCCAATTCGAGAGTGACAATCCCTTCCACACTCAAGACAAATACAATCTGTCCCCTGTCCAGCTCCCTGATTTTGTTGGTTTCGGGACTGCCTCTTTGCCTCGACCTGCTGAACAAGGTGTCTCTTCAAGATGGGAGAGGCCATAATGCACTGCCTGCCTCCAGGATGAACGCTCAGATGTCAAGGTTTCCCATCTGTTGAGGTCCATTCCTAAGGCCTTCAGATCCCGCTTGCAGATATCCTTGTATCGCAGCTGTGGTCTCCCTCTGGGGTGATTTCCCTGCACTAATTCTCCATACAGGAGATCTTTTGGAATCCGACCATCAGCCATTCTCACAACATGCCTGAGCCAACGTAGACGTTGCTGTTTCAGTAGTGTATACATGCTAAAAATTCCAGCTCATTCTAGGACTACTCTATTTGGAACTTTGTCCTGTCAGGTGATACTAAAAATGCGTCAGAGACAACGCATATGGAACGTGTTCAACTTCCTCTCCTGCCAGGCACAAAGGGTCCAGGACTCACTGCAGTACAGGAGTGTACTCAGGACACCGGTTCTATAGACCTGGATCTTGGTATATGCCGTCAGCTTCTTATTAAGTCATACTCTCTTTGTGAGTCTAGAGAACATGGTAGCTGCTTTGCCAATGCGTTTATCCAGCTCGACATCTAGGGAGAGAGTGTCCGAGATCATTGAGCCAAGGTACGAGTACACAAAGTCACGAACAACCTCCTGTGTTTATGTCTATGGCCAAAAAAAAGAGGTTGAGAATGGCTGATCTAGGCCACTACCACTGGAGTCCCAACAGAAGCAGGATGTAAACCCCAAAGCCTCTCTCCCCCTCACTTCCTCTTAGCATAAGCGAAGAATGGAAGGGGGGGGTGGAGAGAGGAGAGAGAGAGAGAGAGAGAGAGAGAGAGAGATTCCAGGTGTGAAGACAAATAGATGCTGACCTTTCAGCATGTTGGCAAAATTAGAAGGGAAAACAAAGGGGAAAAGAAAAAAGAAAGCAGGGGAAATATTATGGCACTGGAAAGACTACCATATTTGCTTCAGTGTGAGCTTTCATGGCTCAAAATCCATTAGATTTTGATCTACAGAAGCTCACGCTGCAACAGATTTGTTAGCTGTTAAGACCCCACCATGTTTTCTCCCTGTTTTTTCTTTCTTTTCTCCTCCATCCTTTCCCCTACTTTAACTTTGCCAACATGCTGAAAATGTTATTATTGTCCTTTTGTCCTTCCTTTTCTCTGAGGAACTTTGAGTAGCATCCATGCACAGCTTCCTGCCCTACAATTTTATCTATGAACAACCCTATGAGGTAAGCTAGGTTGAAATAAGAGTTACTAAATCAGGGTCATGACCATCAGAGCGGATTGCAACTCATCTTCTGGGTCTTTAGCATAGCTTGGGAGTGGGGGGAAACCATTTTTGGTTACAACTCCTAATGTCTCCTAGTTAGCCTGGCTGATAGCCATGGTAGTGGAGAGACTCAGAGAGTTACAGTCCAAAAAAATAACTTTTCCACCTTGTCCTTACACAACATTCACATGCTATTGGCATATCTGATGCAATTGCATATGAAATTTAGATGCACAAATGTCATCAACACCTGAAATTCCCACATCAACACCAGCTGGTTATAAGATGCCGTTTTCTCTTTGCACTCGTTTCTGCAAACTAGCTTCAGTTACAACTGGGAAACTGGGCGTGACTCATCTGAGATGTTTTGAAGAGCCAAATGTATCCACCATCTTTCTATTCATTGCCCTCTATCAGTGATCAGTTTACTCCCAGGACGCAATGGATAAATCTTAAAAAAACTGAGCAGCCGAACATGGCAGGGAGAGGAAGAACAGCAAAGAAAGTCTACTTCTGATCAGCAGGTGTCAACACAGATCTCTTCCCCCCTCCCCCCACTTTAATGTATTGCCTGGACAGCTCAAAGAGTTAGATGGCCAGACTTCAGGAGTTCAATGCCCCACTGTGCCTCCTAGGAGAAAAGTCATCCTGTGTGGCCTTGAGCAAGTTGCACAGTCTCAGGGTGCTCCAGAAGAACAGAATGGTAAACCACTTCTGAATTGTTAACACCTAGGAAACCCTAGCAAGGGTCACCATAAGTTAGAATTGACTTGATGTCGAGTAATTATTATTCCTGCTCTGTACAACATTAGCTATGAACTTTATGGCAAGCTGTTCCCGGGTATTAAAGGTGACCTTTAAGCTATGAATCAAAGGCAGATCACCCTATCAAGCCTAAGAAAGGCTTAAACCTCCTGAATGTGGCAAAGCATCAAGGATTACACATGTTCTCCACATTTTTCCCCCAAATCCATAGCAGGAATTTGTTCGCATATCCAATGCTTCCCACTGATATTTGTTTTCTCCAAAATGTCAGTAGGTCTCCTTGGGATTTTGATAAGGACATGTCCCTACTAAGGCACTACCCACTGCCGTTTTAAACAGGAAACCACAGCAAATGCTGTTAAAATGCAAGCGGATTAAATCATGTAGCACAATAATTGGGCCGTTCTGTGGCATTCGTATTTCAGAGTAAGGAAAATCACAATCACAATTGGGTCAGATTCTCTGCTGCAGCAATTCCACCAAAGCCAATTACACCAACAGAGAATGTAATAATCTACCAGTTAAGCTTCCTTGAAGCTGGTATCAGAAAACAGTTGGTTAATGACAGTGCAGCTTAACTGCATTCTCCTGACTTTGTCTTGACTTTCGGGCCTATGACTTAGGAGAATATCTTAGTAGTGTGAACCAAAATACTGCCACAGAGTAGTAGTGGCTAGCAAAATGAGTGACTGACAACTCCCACTAGCATTCTCAGGAAACGAAGCTCTATGAGGAAAGATTGAAAGAACTGGGCATGTTTAGCCTTGAGGAAAGAAGACTGAAGGGGAGATATGATGATACTTTTCAAATAGTTGAAAAGTAGTCATACAGAGGAGGGGCAGGATCTGTTCTCAATCATCCCAGAATGCAGAACACATAATAATGGGTTCAAGCTACAGGAAGCTAGATTTAGGCTGAATATCAGGAAAAACCGCTTAACTGTTAGAGCAGCATGACCATGGAACCAATTACCTCGAGAAGTGGTGAGCACGCCAACACTGGAGGCATTCAAAAGAAAATTGGACAACCATCTGTCAGATCTGCTTTGATTTGGATTCCTGCATTGAGCAGGGGGTTGGACTTGATGGTCTTATTGTATAGGCTCCTCCCGACTCAATTTTCTATGTGATTCTGATATTTTCATTCTTATTTTTAAGTAATCTCTCTGATAATCTCTGTGATTTATGAGTGCAATTTGTGCAAAGACGCAATCACTGAAAGTAAAAAAAAGAGTGATTTCTTAGGAAAGTTGGCATTTTTCCATAGATGCTCTCAAGACTGAGAGTATACTAAATATATCAAATGCTATCTAGTTCATGCAGTCAACAACACATCAATTATTGCATTGTTCAATACTGCATATTTTACTAAATGTACAAGAAGCAGTCCCCAAGCATTCGTATTTTTTCACAGGAAAAGCACATCAGCAAAGGGGGGGGGGGGGTCAGTTTTCCTTATGTATCACACAGGGACAAATCTGGTCAGATGCAAAGCCATTAAATCCTTCATGTAGGTCCATTAAAACATATAAGGAGCTCTAGTAAGAATTCAGGGTGATGGTTAGACATTTTCCTTTATCCAGGAACTAAAAAGGTGGGTAATTTCTGCTTTCTTATATCCAGCTTCCTTCAAAATATGGAGATTAGAGAAGTGTATGAAGTGAGTCCCTTGAAAAAGGCTGAATTTACAGTGACACAGAATCTTCATTTGAATAGTATTTTGTTTATTTGGAAGATGATGTGTGACACACAAACGCGTCATCAGTAAGTGAGGAACATGCCTGTGGAAAGTGACTACAATTAAGTTCCAGATAAGCGCATCTTAAAACTAATTTCGGAGATGTTAGGAGTTACTTTGTAATATGTGAGGGTCCTCGTCTTATTTATCTCTATTTTCAAGTTTCAAACATGGGTGACAAAGAAGGGGAAGAGAATCACCTACCTATGAAAAACAAGGTCGAGCAGAGCTTAAATGGGCCCCCGGCAGTATTGTGTTCCATCTAAAACAGCAGGATATGAAGGCCATGAAGTTGTGGATTCCTGCTGGATGCTGGAAGCTCACGCAATGAAGATTTCCTCCACAAGATGCAAAGGAAATGAACCTCCCTTGTCTAAAGATCTGTGGGAACCTGGGTACAAAATCCAAAGGGGGAGTTTGCAAACATTACAGGTGAGCAAGCATCCGAGGTGTGCTTAGCTGGGTATCTGCCAAGACTCAGAACTCTGCAGTGACTGCCAAGAGACACACCGCTGATGCGGCTGCTTTTCTGCTTCTGATAAGCCCAGGGTGAAGGGACGACAGTAGCAAAAAAGGGCAAAGTAGACTCTGCCCCTGCCCATGCATGAGCAGGAAGGCAAAAGAGGTGTGGAGAAGCAGGCCTTGTGCTGAAAATGACAACAAGGAGAATGTTGGCCCACAGTGAAAGAGAGGGCCAACCGATGATCAGACAAAACATTCAGGGCCATGTGTATTTGCTACGATTAACTCACTTTTCCTTCCCACAGCAGGAGATCCTCAGAGATTTGTGCCTCACTAATAATATAAATGAAGCAAAGCAAAGTGTGCTGCTTATATACTGCCCCATAATAATTAAAGCACTTTCTGGGCTGTTTACAATGTAGTTATGCAGGCTGCACATTGCCCCCACCCCCTGTGAGTTGGGTGCTCAATTTACTGACCTCAGAAGGATGGAAGGCTGAGTCAACCTCAAGCCAGCTACCTGAGCCCAGGATTGAACTCAGGTCATGAGCAGAGTCTTCACTGCAGTACTGCAGTTTAACCACTGCAGCAGGAGCCTCCTAATGAAGCCGAACTTTGCCCAACGGTATTCAATCATAAAACATGGTAGATGCCAGATACTTCAGTGAGGGAAATAATGTGTTATGAGAAACAGACATCTTTCACCACTTGTGGGCATTTCTGCCTAGAAAATCCACAATAGGGGTCTTAAAAACCTGAAGGTGACACTGTATCAGATAAATTATTAGATAATTTTTTGTGCTTGATTTAGTGACTTATTAAAACAAGTTCTTTTTCCCTGTGGTGTCCCCCAGTTTTCATTCTTTGACCAGCATTCACAGAATATTCATCATGCTATGATGATTATCTTCTTACAAAGACCTTGTCAGCATGCTAAAAGCTGGTAGTGACACTAGTTCTCAGTTTCAACACAGCTTTTAAACTTGCAGATTTACCAAAGTCAAGAGCGATTTCGAGAGTTGTTCTCCCGGGACATTTCAGAATGCAAAACAGAGTTGCTTTCAAAATTTGATCTCTAAGAAATCTTATAAAATGCATACTGCCTAATGTGCAGATAGAAACACAACTATCCTTCACATTTCACACTTCTTTGAATGCTGAGATAACAGTTTTCATCCATTTTTTCCTTTAAATCAAAATGCCGATTGAAATATGCAGTTCAAGAGAAAACAAATATTTAGATTTATTTTGAGATAAAACACAACTTTAAAAGCATGTTTAGTAGCTATTTTTCAGAAGATTTAAATTCTTTACATATCAACCCAGGAACAAATGGAACAATATTATGGGTAAAAATGCACAAAAGAGACATGTATGGGGAAATAGATCAATTCATCCATTTCTAATGTAAATAAATCCAGAGGTGGAGGCAGCATATGTGCATATGAATTCTTGCTCCAATTCTTGTTATTATTATGGCAAATTTGTTCTTAACCTTGATGCATGTTTAGTGTTACTTTATCACACTGCATAAAAGCTAAAGTACATCCAGTTAACCATTTATGTTATGAAGCAAGTTAAGCAGAGTGGGAATGATTCTAAAGACTTTCTGTAGGATTTATAGCTGCAAAGTGTGGCTTTTCTCACTCCAGTGGGCAGGAGGGCATAACCAAAAATTACCCAAGACATTGGGAGTATCAGTGGAACGTTCACAATAATTCGAGGTGTAGCACTAGCATCTGAAAACAGGTCATTCCACTCTAGATTAGAGATGGGCACGAACTGCTGAATTGGCAGTTCATGCTGGTTCTTTTTTTGGCCGAACAAGTGTTTGGCACTTCCCAGCACCACCTACACTAGCAGGCTCCCACACAGAGGCAGCATTCTGGCTTCCCTGCCTTGCCTCCTGGGGGGCTCTGCCTCTGAAAGGGCACCCGCTGGAAGAAGTGGGGCTGGGAAGTGACAAAAACCCATTCAGCTGAAAAACAAACCACCACAAACTCCTGATTCAGTAGTTCGTGCCCATCTCTGATCTTGATGCAATACTTGACTCACTACACTACACAGTCTTACAAACAAAACTATGGCATTTTGATTACTTAATTTAATAATTAATTGTGTGCTGTTAAGTCATTTTTGAGAGTACTCAGAAGTGGTTTACCATTGACTCTGCAGCTTGCCAAAGGCCACACCGACTGGCTCTTCTGCCATCGCACAAGGAGGGGAATCAAACTCCCAATCTCTGGCTCTGCAGCCAGTTACCTACCTCACTGAACTATCCAGCCAGTTTACTTAATTTATGCTTGGATAAATTAACCACATCTGGCATGATCTTTGGGGGGGGGGGGGGAACCATGACAAAACAAGAGTATATAGGATGCAAAGCATATAGACAGAGTTAAATAAGTAAGGACACTGAGATCATTTGAAATGTTAAGAGCAAACTTCAAAAGTAGAAATATTCTTTCTGAAGCGTATCCGTCTTCTAGATGAAATAATCTGAAGATGTCTTACTGAATCATTCACCTGTTTGAAAGGTGGTTCAACTTTCTCCTTTAATATACCAGAAAACTATAAGTATGCATTAAAAAAGCCAATTAATCCCCTCTTTTTGTGTGTGTGCTGGATAGCAATGTGTGATTTGAAAAGTGCAAACACCAAAACATTCTTCTGAAGTTCCCCCCTCCCCCGCCCACCTAAACTATCTTGCAGTTTAAGGTTCATGCTACAGTAGCTCTGTCTCCATTCTGAAGGAAATCAACCCTGAGTGCCCACTGGAAGGACAGATCCTGAAGCTGAGGCTCCAATACTTTGGCCATCTCATGAGAAGAGAAGACTCCCTGGAAAAGACCCTGATGTTGGGAAAGTGTGAAGGTAAGAGGAGAAGGGGACGACAGAGGACGAGATGGTTGGACAGTGTCACCGAAGCTACCAACATGAATTTGACCAAACTCTGGGAGGCAGTGGAAGACAGGAGGGCCTGGTGTGCTCTGGTCCATGGGGTCGCGAAGAGTCGGACACGACTTAACAACTAAACAACAACAAAAGCTCTGTCTACGTAGTACATTTCTATTTCAGTCTCAGGGGCATCCTTCTCTGTGATTGGTACACTGGATATATACAATAACAACTACTCTAAAATTTAAGGTGTGGTGGAAACTGGAGAACTTGAGGTTATGGGACTGAATCTACCACTCCTCGGATCCCAGACTGACCTCTGGAGTCCCCCAAGTAGTCATTTCCTCCTCCCATACTACTAAATACTTGTTTAAAAGCGTGCACACACCCTTCATAGGCTGACAAATAACTTTTCTGTTTGGACAGCAAATGTTTAATGCTTGTTATATTCCCTTTCTCCTTCTCTTCTCTCTCTTTTTTAAATTAAATTATCTGAATGTTACTGTATTGTCCCAGGGGAGCTTGAAGTGTTCTGTGCTTCCCTTGTTCTTACATGCATACCATCAAGTCACTTTGAACTTACAGCAACCGTTTGCAAGGGTGACGTCCAAAATCTCCTGTCCTCATCAGTCCTGCTCAGCTGTTGTAAACGTCAAACCTTTGTGGCATTCCTCTTTTCCTGCTGCCTTCAACTTTTCCTAGCATTATTGTCTTTTCCAGAGAGTCTTGCCTTCTCATGACATGCCTAAAGTATGACAGCCTCAGTTGGTCATTTTTGCTTTCAGGGAAAGTTCAGGCTTGAACATTTCTACTTGTTTCTGCTGCCTATTAAAGATGTATCTGTTTCTCCAAGATATCTCCCTGATTATTTTCCTCCTGTTGAAATACTGGCGTTTGCCCCAGATTTTAATGAATTCTTTTAAGGTGATTGTACAGGGTTTTTTTTCCTTCAGCTTTTGGTTTATAAACCACTTTGGCATTTCAAAATAAAAATTAGCATTGGATAAAACAAATCTTATATAAAAGGAATCAATAAAAATATTTTCAGCATTATAAAAATGAACATTTTTATAGCCAGGATAGTGAGCTTTCTAGTACCTTACAGTTATCCCTACAGTTTTCTTCTTGTCACCATAGCTATCCAAAACTACCACTGGAATTTCCAGTACCATGCCAAGCAAACTTCACAATATACTCTATATACTTCCCAAGGTGGAGGACCATCTGTCTCCTCTATCTGACACAAAAAAGTAGTGTGAATCCCTGGCTTGGGATTCCTCCAGTCTAGCCTTTCGCATGATGTATTCTGCATATAAGTTAAATAAGCAGGGAGACAATATACAGCCTTATCGTACTCCTTTCCCAATTTTGAACCAATCAGTTATTCCATATCCAGTTCTAACTGTTGCTTCCTGTCCCACATATAGATTTCTCAGGAGATAGATAAGGTGGTCAGGCACTCCCATTTCTTTAAGAACTTGCCATAGTTTGCTGTGGTCCACACAGTCAAAGGCTTTTGCGTAGTCAATGAAGCAGAAGTAGATGTTTTTCTGGAACTCTCTGGCTTTCTCCATAATCCAGCGCATGTTAGCAATTTGGTCTCCAGTTCCTCTGCCCCTTCGAAATCCAGCTTGTACTTCTGGGAGTTCTCGGTCCACATACTGCTGAAGCCTACTTTGTAGGATTTTGAGCATAACCTTGCTAGCGTGTGAAATGAGTGCAATTGTACGGTAGTTGGAGCATTCTTTGGCACTGCCCTTCTTTGGGATTGGGATGTAGACTGATCTTTTCCAATCCTCTGGCCACTGCTGAGTTTTCCAAACTTGCTGGCATATTGAGTGTAGCACCTTAACAGCCTCATCTTTTAAGATTCTAAATAGTTCCACTGGAATGCCATCACCTCCACTGGCCTTGTTGTTAGCCGTGCATTCTAAGGCCCACTTGACTTCACTCTCCAGGATGTCTGGCTCAAGGTCAGCAACCACACTCTCTGGGTTGTCCGGGACATCCAGATCTTTCTGGTATAATTCCTCTGTGTATTTTTGCCACCTCTTCTTGATGTCTTCTGCTTCTGTGAGGTCCCTACCATTTTTGTCCTTTATCATGTCCATCTTGCACAAAATGTTCCTTTAATATCTCCAATTTTCTTGAACAGATCTCTGGCTTTCCCCTTTCTATTATTTTACTCTATTTCTTTGCACTGTTCAGGTAAGAAGGCCCTCTTGTCTCTCCTTGCTATTCTTTGGAAGTCTGCATTCCATTTTCTGTAACTTTTCCTATCTCCCTTGCATTTTGCTTCCCTTCTCTTCTCTGCTATTTGTAAGGCCTCGTTGGACAGCCACTTTGCTTTCTTGCATTTCCTTTTCTTTGGGATGGTTTTTGTTGCTGCCTCCTGTACAATGTTATGAGCCTCCATCCATAGTTCTTCAGGCACTCTGTCCACCAAATCTAGTTCCTTAAATCTGTTCTTCACTTCCACTGTGTATTCATAAGGGATTTGGTTTAGATTTTATTATGCTACATTGAGAAAAATAAAGGGAAATTATGGTGGATGGATGTTTGTTGTTCTGCTTTTGCGATGAAGTTGAGAATTTGCATGGAGTTGAAGAATTCTCCATACTTGCATTACTGTATCAAGATGGCCTCTTTTTCTGGTTGGGGGGGAGTACAATCATTGGTATTAGTCCTCTTCCTGCCCCCCACAAGTAGCAGATCAAACAAGTTGGCTCATCCATTGAATTACATTTCATGTGTGGAGTGTGTGTGTGTGTGTGTGTGTGTGTGTGTGTGTGTGTGAACCCTCTCTGTCTCTGACATCTGCAGTCAATATTGGTAAGCTTATTTTCCAAGAACTGGAAAAAAAAGCCACAGCCACAATCAAAATATAAGGCCACTGGAAGGTCTAAGGCATTCCGCTTCTTTTCTCCTTCCATGGAAATGTGATGTACTTCAATCTTTTCTTATAGCAAAAACAACTAGCAATCTGCTCCAGCTCATAACTCAAATGAAGAGCTCCTAACAGCTCTTCTTTTTGCCTCAAACGTCCTCAATAATTACTCACCAATTGTTTAGTGTAAAGCCCTGGAGGCCAGTTAGACTTGCTATATTAAGGAAATTCCATGGCACCATAAATTGAGTGATGAAACCAGTGTGAATTTGCAAATGGCTAGTGTTAAGGTGTGGGAGAGCAGGAGCATGTTACAGATCCAACATTTACAGAGAAGTTATGGATTTATCCCCTCTCCATTGTTTCCTGCTGTAGTACTCATCACATGTAAATATTCAGCATCAGAGGGGATAAAAGAGTTTGTAGCTTTATGGGCTTTTCCATCTATTTGTGAAGAGAAGAAACAACATGTTTCTCTGCAGGATGGAACAAATATATATTTATTCTCAGGCATACAAGTTGATGTTTGTTCAATGTATTGACCTGAATTCTATTGGTGTTTGTGTAAGGTTTGTGTAACTTGCCACAGCTAATTGTGACTAATTGATGAGGTGCTGGAGTACATCTCCACTGTGCAATCAGGCGCATGACCAATGCCCCTGGCACCATGTCAGTTAGCTGCAACAAGTTACCATAAGCTTTATGTGAACACCAGTGGGATTCTGGCCACATATGGCTAAGTGAACTGCTGATCTTTTAAAATACAATTGTCAGCCGCTAGCCGATCTCCTACCAACTCTCCTCAGACTGAATAAGCTACTTGGATGAGTACTGAAACATTTCAACCTAATAAGAAAGAAGTCCAGTTGCCATGACTCAACTTCCAGATAACCTCACCTGGATGACTGAGAATCTTCACAGATATATAACAACACACAATTAAACAAAATCAATAAACAGAATAGGCAAATGGAGGCAAATAAGTGGAACTCATTGGGAAACCATTAATATTCATAATAAGTAAGGAGCCACACCTTGATCAGTATACTAGGAGTTAGGACATGCTGGAATCCAGAAGATGGAGCTGTGAGTGGCTCATGACAATGCTCAACATTACATAGAATCCTTGTTTCAGTCTAACAACCAGACCTTGGAAAAGTGCCATAGTTACATCCTGCTTGGATGTTGTAACACATTCGATGTGGGGCTGCCTTTGAAGAAAATTCAGAAAATTCAGCTAGTTGGAGACAGTTATAGGGAGTATATAATACCCCTGCTACAACAACTGCAGTGGCTACCAGTTAGTTTCTGGGCTCAATTCAAAGTGCTGTTTTTTACTTTAAAAATCCTAGCCCCCACCCCCAAAAGCAAAATGTGCTGCTTATATACCGCCCCATAGTGCTAAAGCACTCTCTGGGTGGTTTACAATTTTTAATTATACAGACTACACATTGGCCCCCTCCTAGCGAACTGGGTACTCATTTTACCAACCTTGGAAGGATGGCAGGCTGAGTGAACCTTGAGCTGACTGCCAGAATCCCCTGGTATTGAGTATTGACCGTGAGCTGAGTTTTGGCTGCAATACTTCAGTTTAACAACTGCACCACAAGGCCCTATATGGTTTGAGTCCTGGCTATCTGAAGGACCATATCTCCCCATCCTAAGTTATTCAGAGGAGGACTTTCTGTCAGTCTCATTGCCAGCACAGGCATACTTGATAGGGATGTGAGAGAGGACCTTCTCTGTGGCCTCTCTCCCAGGTTCTGGAATATTCTCCCTTGGGAGCTTCAGTCACCCCCCTCCCTTTTAACCTTCCGGCAACAGCTGAAGACGCACCTCTTCAGGCAGGCTTTTATCTGAGTCCCCAAACACTGTTTTTTTAAAATATTATTATTATTATTATTATTATTATTATTATTATTATTATTATTATTATTATTATTATTATTATTATTATTATTATTGCTTTTTTGTTTTTAAAGTTTTAAGTTTGTAATCATTTTATATATTTTAATTATTATTATACTTTAATTGTTTCTTCTTTAATGTTACTTGTTTTAACATTGTGAGCCACCTTGAACTCTCTGATCAGGGGAAAGGCCACCTAGAAATGATACTTACTAAGCAAGCAAGCAAGCAAGCAATCAAGCAAGCAAAAATACTTTCTGTACTTCAACTCCCAGAATTCCCAAGTCAGCAGGGTCAATGGCCATACTTTCTGAGGGATACTGAGAGAAAACAACCATTTAAAAAAAAAAAGGTCATGCCTTTTTTCAGCTTTGCTGCCAAATATTTCTTTCTCCCCAAATGGATTACTGATTTGAAAGCCCAACAGAGCCTACTTTCTCCTTGATGCACTTTGGCATTCTAAAATATAACATCACAACAGGAATGTTAGAAGCAGATGTCACATTATTTTAGAGTCCGCATCGTTCTGAATATCCACCTTGAAGGCACTTTAAACAACAATGACAACAACCGGAATCCATCATCTAGGTATACTGTTCCTTGTTTTGTTTGTGGTTTTGGCTGTATCATTGGCAGGAGTAAGCTGACATTTACTAACAAAGGGAAAGTGATAAAGCAAGAAATCCAAACGCAGCACAGCCCCTCTTATAAGAAGGGGAAAGAATGACTGGAACATAATGGAGGAATGCTCTGGGTGAGGACAAGTGGTTCTGACAGGAACCAAGAGGCATCGGACGACACAACAGTAACATACCAGCAACATTCACACAAGAAAACAATGACATTCCTCCTGTGTCCTTATAAAACCCTTATCTTATACCTAGGATTCTACGGACAATGTTTCACAAGGCCACATAGAGATGAAATTGAGGCAAACAAAACAAAAGAAGTGCAACCACCACTAACATGATGATAGCTCTCTCTCCTAGTCTTCTGTGTCTTGTGTTTGAACTTCAAGTGGCCTCAGTGTCTCTTTTTTTCTTTAGGATTTTGTAAAAGAGAATAGGCAGCTTTTTCAGCCTGTGTGCTGTTCTTTCACATTAGCTAAGGCAATGGTTACATTGGTCATTCACCTGCAGTTCGCATCAGATTTAGCATTCAATAAATCAAATTACAAATCAGTAATAGCACAATATAAAGTTCAGTGCCGGGAAGCCCAGTAGGGATTTGCCTCTTTTCCATAGGGAAATTATCTCTTTTTGTCCAGCTAACAGGGGTTGTTTAATTTTGGTCCGATTCACTGGCGTCACTTTTAACCACTTTCTTTTAACCACTCTTAATCAGCTTCCCTCCACCAAGTGCCTGTTGTCTCCAAAACATTGTATATTTTTTCTAAAATGCTTTCCAACATATTAGCACCAAGTCATTTCAAGAAAATAATAATAATAATAATAATAATAATAATAATAATAATAATAATAATAATAATAATAATAATAATAATAATAATAATAATAATAATAAAAAGAGGAAAGGGAAGGGGTGGTCCCAGTCAAAACTGTGTATTGGCACCTTGTCAGATGAGAGGCAGCTTCCACACATTCACAGCTTTCTCTGCCTCTGCCCCTACTGACTCCTGAAACATAATTGTTTGTATTTATCCAGACAGGCTACAGGGATTTCACACACAGAAACCAGCAGGGACCCGATTTTGGAAAAACAACAACAACAACAAAACCCTTGCAGATCAAAGCAGTTTTCCTCCACTTTGAAGTCACACTCTTAAGTGCCTGGAGTCCTTGGTGGAGTGAAGCACAGAAGAAGTAGAGCTTCCAAGTATTACTTTTCTATTGTTTTTTTTTTTTTAGTGGTCCAATAAAAGGTACCTCCTACTCTTGCATTTGTGTTTCCTATACCATAACTCTCAGACTTCCCAGGATTCTAGGCATTGTGGCCCAAATCAAGCACTTTTCTAAATTCTGAGAAAAAGGAGTTAAGGTCATCCATATATTCTTTCAACACAACTCAAACACATCCAAATGAAAGAAACAGGCACAAACCACTCCTTTTCTCTCTCTCTCTAATGCACTCTTTTAACATACATACACACACAATACACTCTCACACACAGAGAGAGCAATTAAGTCTCAAGAAAGCCTCTTTTTTTTCCAAGCCTAATTTTGATGCCAAGAGGAAAGGAGGGGAGACTTCCTCCCAGTTGCTCTCCTGTAAATCATCTCCTGTGAGGGCAATTAGACTTTTTAAAAAGTTTCCATTAGCACCTTTCTAAAGACTGTAAATAATTTCAGTGTTGAAGCCTAGTGATCCTTTGTCATTTTTCAGCCATTTGTAATGCTGTCCTGGAATACTGAGATATAATCTTCTTCACCAGTAAATAGTAAATTTCACTCAGCTCAAGCAAATGGTTTCAGCTGCCTTAAAATGAGCCCTAAAGTTCATCGAAGAATATATATTTATACTTTGCTACTGCAGTTTCATATAATACTGCTGACTCTCGCATGAAAGTACTAAATTAATTAATCTCACATAATCATTTTCTCAGCTGTATTTTTTAAAATGTTAAAGTCATTCTTGTTTTTATTTAAGAGCAGCGTAATATGAATAGTGACCTTGTATTATGCGAACTTCTGAACTCAATGTAAACAAGACAAATAATCTCATGGCGGAATTAAATCTGTCTCTGATAAGATCTGCCTTTATTAACTTATCCTTTGTCCCTCTGCGGAAGATAAATTTGCCAGTTACTCCATACATCTCATGCCTTCACTGTACCACACATCGAAGAATGAAATATTTCAAACGCCTCAACCTTATTTTGTTTTGCTGACCAAAAACACTGTTCCCAAAAAATTAATTATTATGTTAATTCATACACATTACCCAGTGGATTAGCGTTATCCAAAAAGTTAACAAAAACTAGAAATTAGCTGCTTCAGCATATTCTCCACTACACATATTTAAGCAGAGTCAGTCATGTGTTTCTCCATTTACACTGTTCCATCTAAATACAGTCCCAGAAGTCCACACCGAAAAGATGTTTCTCCGTAACAGAATGTAATTATGGAAGTATTTTAACTGAAGTGAATGCAATTAACCAGATTCACAACTGAAAAGTATTGGTGAACATCTCGGCACTATGTATGCCAGCTATCACCAAGAGCCCACCAATACTTTCCACTAGAGATTGGCATGAATTGCTGGTTTGGCAGTTCAATGCAGTTCATTTCCTGGCCGAAAAGCTGATCCACAGTTTTGCCCCCTGCCTCTTCCAGTGGATGACCACTTGGATGCAGCACCCGGACGAGCTGGGGTGGGGTGCTGCCACTAAGTGGGGGCTTGCTAGAGGGGGTAGGGGCTGGATCGGGTATCAGCTTTTCAGTCGGGAAATGAACTGTGCCAAATCAACAAATCAGTGGTTCGTGCCCATCTCTGCTATCCACTGTATGTAACAAGGGACACTCAGTCTGGCGTAGTGGATAGAGTGACTAGGTCTGGGTTCAAATCTCCGCTCAGCCATGGAAACTTATTGGGATTGTGGATCTGGTAAAATCACTCCTTACATATCTCACACCTTGAAAAACCTATTAGGGTTGCTATAAATCTGTTCTGACTTGACAGCACATTACAACAACATGTATATATATTATTTCCCAAATGTTTATGTGACCTTTCATTGAACTCTGGTTTCACTTGGAGAGGAAGGCACATCCAGAAAACTAGGTCACAGACTCTTGGAGCTTACCAGGTCTTTAGCCAAAGTCAACACAACAGTCATATTTGTTTCTCAGACGATGGATCAAACCCTTAAAAATTGACACCTATAGGTTTTGAAGCCTTGCTCTCATTAGGCTCTTTGGAAGGCATCCCCCCCAAAGAACTACACCTCCCACAAAGACCTAGGCCTCCCCGGAAGCACCAGGACAGTTCCCTTTTTGTACAAGGGGAAAGGCCCAAGACAGCATGGAAGACAGGGCCTGTTCCAGGAGAATGAAATGTAAGTGTGTGTCTATGGGCTGGAAAAGCCAGAATTCTGGCTGGGGAATTACTGGAGAATTCTGGGAGTTAAAAAAAAAAAGACTGTCACACACCTAGACACCAATCACTCTTAAAATTAGAATGCCAGTACTCAGTGAAGTAAGAAATGGATTGTCAAGTTCAGATTGCTATCAAGTCAATAGCCTTCTACAAGGATGAGCCCAGCAGAGGAAGTGAAACATGACTTGTTAACTACATGTCCCAGATAAGGCCATGATAATGTTTTATCAGCACCCATCCTAGACAGTGGTCCCCCTTTTGCTCAAGGTATGGGAGATGGGTATGTCCTTATGAACATGTATTAAGGACCCCTAGAAGAGAACTTAACCTAGGGTCAAGAAACTCAGATGCCAACTCTTATCCTGATCAAACAACAACGCTTTCACCTGCCAACAGAGCCTTCTACGGCCTTCACAGTCCCCACAGGAAGTCTCTGTAGGAAAGAGTAGCCTTCACAAAGGGGGTGGCTAAAACTTGTATTCACAGTATATAAATATATATTTATCCAAATGTTTTAAAGTGTTTTAATTTAAATATCATCACCTTATTCTTATTTTAACATTTGTAAACCGATTGTGTTTAAATTTTCCATTGTTTTTAACTGTTTTGTAAACTTCTTTGAGAAAAAAAACTCACTGCTACTCAAAAAACCGACAGTTCCGTGTCAACATAATCTGCTATTCCATGTATGTCATGTATTCACCTTTTAAAACATTGATTTAAAACACACAAAAATAGATTCGACTACGATTCTTTTTCCAAGCTCTAAGGTTGGAAAAAAAAATTGCCATTTAAATTGAGGGGAGCTCCTGCCAGCCATGGTAGAAAATACTTATCTGGATAGTCTAATGGTCTTATTCAATCCATGGCAAGCATGCCACGTAGGAGGCAAACAAGCAACAGTTGAGTTGTCCAATTCATTTTTCAATAGTTCCATAGTCCCAAAGGGAAAAAATGTGGAACGGGAATGGTTTCTTCCTAAATTGTTGTTGTTATGTTCTGCAAGTCATCCCTGACTTGGGGTGATGAATGAGTGATCTCCAGAATGTCCTGTCCTCAACAGCACTGTTCAGGTCCAGCCTGTGGCTTTCTTTAGGGAGTCAGTCCATCTCATATTTGGTCTTCCCCTTTTCCTGCTGCCCCCAACTTTTCCCAACATTATTGTCTTTTCTCTAGAATCCTGCCTTCTCATGATGTGCCCAAAATAGGACAGCCTCAGTTACAACAGTAGTTCAGGCTTGGTTTGATCTAGGACCCACTTGTTTGTCTTTCTGACAGCTCAGGGTATGTACAAAGCTCTCCTCCAGCACCACATTTCAAACGAATCTCCCTCCCCCCCCCCCATCCAGCTTTCACACCCATACATGGTGATATTTGGTTGGAAAACATTTTTGATCCCTTGTTTACTAGTTCAATCTTTCATCTCTTGCGGGAAGGATAGAAGTGGGTGGAAAGGAGAAATACAGGCAACCTAACAGTTCTAAGTTTTTATCTTGGGCTCGATCTTTGATGAAACTTTTTAATTGCTTACTATCATCTTGACTTGATATTCACCACAAAGGCAATTTCATAATGGCCTGATACTGATCTTGATGTTCTTAAGGGAAACAAAGTAACAAAGAAATTCTATTACTATATTTACTGATAATGAGATAAATTAACGTAGCAAGGAGCTTTCATTGCACTTGGGATTTGGCAACCTGTGGGTATTTCAAGGTTGTGAATGTTTTCACTCGCCTCTTTAAAATAAAATTATTTGTAAACCCAGTGAATAAATTGATACTTATTTTTCCTAAAGGTTGATTTCAAAGCACTGGCTACTTTTTTAAAAGGTTGTTTCACATGAAGATCCTGACTACAGGCACACAATGGTTTTTTTTTTCCATTACAGCTCTCAGCCCCAGGCAGATAAGCCGCCTGGGAAATACTTGAAGATGTAGCCCTGCACAAGCTAAATGCATGACAGCTTGGAAATGTTACTTTTTTGGAGCACAAATTGCAGATTCTCCCAGACAGCCAGGGGGTTGAATTCCAAAACAGTAGAATTTCTATGCTACGAAATGATGCACTCCAGAGGCTGGAAATGGAAGGACCATGGAGCACAAATAATGTCTGGCCTGAAAAGCAGCCCTGGACATGCAGACTGAGAGAAGCCCATCAAACCTTGGGCTGAACTGGGACTCCTTGCACAACTGCCTTGGGTCCCCTAATCAGAAAAAAGATGGTCTATAAATAAAACAAACAAATAAACCCTGTTGCGGAAATCATGATGGATCAGGGCGAATCTATGCACCATCATTCAGGACGAATGTGGAGGGTCTTACTCCACCCTGCCCAGGAAGCTACTGTCTATTTGGTTGAATCGAATTTTTGAAGAATATATTCTCCCCCCACCACATGTCATGGCTTTCCATATTGAAAAAAGTACTTTGAGGTTTCAGGAAGCAAAGCTTTAGTCAGTTTTGAGTTTAGATTCTCCACCATTAACAACATTGGGGAGCAACTGAAATAATGGCTTCATTTTTTTCTTATACAATCCTCTCTGTCCATCCATCTTTGCTCAAATACTCCTGTGCTCAAAAGGGCAGCATCCAGAAGCTGTATTTGGTCTTTGTTACACACCTGTATAACTGTGTACTCTTTCTGGGCTGCCAATGTGTAGGCATTTGAACTCTCCCCTCTGCTTTAACGTGTATATCAATACATTACACCTTAAGTCTTGGGTCCTTTCCTTCCTTCCAGTTAAGCGGACTCATGAGATTTCCTACTCCTCCAGGAAGGGAGGCACCTGAAAACTTCATTAATCTCACTGAAGCAGAAGCCTTTGTTGAGTGTGCAGTTAGCTGCCTGTTGGGGTGGGGGCAAATTTCTCTGCATTGGCCATCTTACTCTGGACAAGTGCTAGAAAATTTCTCTTCTTACAGTGAAAAGATCCAGAATTCACAATTCTTGCCAAAAACTTGTAACGTTCGTTCTTCCCCACCTCATCTGCAATTAAGCTTAATTTAAGATATTGCAAATTGAAGTGGTCTTCTTAGTGAACCGGCATCCGACTCTCTTTCCTCTCCAACTCTCTACTTTCTTTTTTTCCTTGTTTTTCCACGAGGCAAACATATTGATTTTTAAAGGCTTCTCCTGGGCTGTGGGTTTTCCAGTTGCTATGGCAACCAGCAGAAGGGAGGAGAGGGGGGGAGGAGAGAGTCCAGTAACATCGCTTTTGAGTGCACACAATAAAGTGCCAGCAGGAGATATAAGAAGAGCAATAGGCACCTCTTTAATTGGGCTTCTAGCCGTAAAAATGACTCAGTAACACTTTGATCTCCTCAGTTGTCTCCTGATCAAGAGTCGGAAGGTGTTATTATGTGTACATATCCTGAAGGCTCAGGACATCAGGACACCTAATGTTAAGAGCCATTCAATGGCACACTAGCATTCTTAGGGCTGCCACAAGGAAAAAGGGAGTGGAACAGTGCAGAAGCCATCTTCTTGGGCTAAGAAGATACAACAGATCTCCAGAAGTGGGGTGGAAAGACTGGCCAACAGCATGCAAACAGTCTTTCATGGCGAAACCCAAACAAGTCTACTCCACATGTCTGGCTGCACTCTGGGCTGGGTCTCAAGCTAACGGCCAAAGGATACCACTTGAGAAGGACATTGACAAATGAAAGGTGTCCCTTGAGAATGACTTTGAGAAGACTCCCTGGAAAAGACCCTGATGTTGGGAAAGTGTGAAGGCAAGAGGAGAAGGGGACGACAGAGGATGAGACAGTTGGACAGTGTCATCGAAGCTACCAACATGAATTTGACCAAACTCCGGGAGGCAGTGGAAGACAGGAGGGCCTGGCGTGCTCTGGTCCATGGGGTCACGAAGAGTCGGACACGACTAAATGACTAAACAACAACAACAAGTAGGGCAACACTCCCAGGGGCTCGAGCTGCTGCTACTACTTCTCCTGTGTTTGTGGCCTAACTGGAGTTTTCACGCTTTGGCTCTGAGATTAAGGTTTTAAGGTCCATTCTGAAGGTCTTGGGCTGAAGTCTCAGAGAATGGGATGCTGCAGACCTGGTAACCCTATATTTTGCAGTTAATATTTCAAAACAGATAACTGAAACACGTATCTTGCATGCTGAACGGGGAGGGGGTGGAATAAATTTTATTACTGAGTAAAACTAAATTCATCCATCAATTCATTCAATTTTTCTATTGCCCATTGAACAAATCGCTATTCTGGGCAGTGTACAGCAGAAGTAAGGAAAAACATAAAAACAAATTCTAGAATACAAGATCAAAAAAGGCAAAAAAACAAACAAACAACCTGGCAGAAAGAAACTGTTCAGCAGCGGAGACAAATCTCATCTTCCTCTGCCTCCACATATTCAACCAATTGAGGAGAACTCTTGAGAAAGGTTTGTTTTTAGCTGTTTTAAAAGGCATGGATGGAAGGCACCTGGTGGAAATCCTGTGGCAACACATTCTATTAGGATGGTGCCACTCTTGAGAAAGCCCAGGTTTCTGGTTTTTGTTTTCCAGGCCTCTTGAAGTGTTAATATTCATAGGCCCATAGTCTGTGAGGACTTGATCAGATGGACGGTCAAACCTGGCAGAAGACATTCAGACAAGTAGCATGGTCCCAAATTGTTTAGGGTTTTGTATGTTATATTAAGCCCATTGGTTCTAAGAAAGCAGTGTAATTATATTGCTTTCCATTTTCCAGATTTGATAAAGGGAGAGATTACACTATTGCATGTTTGTCCAAATTACATATGCCTCACTTGAAATCCTAATACACTCTCCATGTGAACATGACCCCTTGGTCATCACTTCTCTGCTGCATCCATAGGAAACAGCAGAAAGGGCTGTTGAGGATGCTGGGACAGGAAGAGAAGCAACTGCGAATACATGCCAGTTTATCGGGTGTCGCTGTTCAACCAGTAGTGCTTGATCTGAGCCCCAGAACTGTATTTATGTACCTTCCAAGAGCATTTGTGGAACAGAGGATGGCACAACCCTACACCAGCCTTCGGATCCAAAGTAGCACAGTGTTTAATGCAATTAACCCAAAATTTCAAGTGAATGCCAAGTGTCTATGTCTGGGATTTCAAGGAAGCCTCCTCCACTGCAGAAAAAAGCCCAGGGCATTGGCACAAATCATTCAGACTATGATATCTCCAATTATTATGTATGTATGCGGACATTAGACAGTTGAAGAAAGCTAGGAAGAAAAAAAAAAGAATTGATTCATTCGACACATACTTTTGAAGGAAGGCTGGACTGCCAGAAAGGCAAATAAGTGGGTTCTACATCAAAGCAAGCTATGATGCTTAGGGCACATCATGAGAGGACAACACTCACTGGGAAAAGCTGAAGGCAGTAGGAAAAGATGAAGCCCAAATAGGAAATGGATTGCGTTTGTATGGCCCCTTGTTTGAAAGACCTAAGCTGGGCTGTTAACAACTGAACCTCTCAGAGGTCATTAATTCATGGGGTTGTTGTAAATCAGAAATGACTTCATAGCACATGACACACATTTGGTACAGATAAAATGCAGTGATAACTTTCAGAACTAATACTCCTGCTAAGCGAGTAGCAGGTATCTCCCACCACAATAGAATGAAAAGGAAAAAAAGAGGGGCTTTTAATTTTCTGTAAATGCAGTAAATTAGATTTATGGTATTAATTAATTGCATGCAAAGATATAATCTTGCCATAAAAATGTTGCTGGTATCCCTTAAGGATGGTATATTGAGGAGAGCAAGAGTCAAACATTAACACTTCTGGGGAAAACTTAATTTAACAACATATATTCTACTTTAAATTCTTTTTTATTGCACCATAATGCCCAGTGAAATTCCCTTTCCAGTGTTGCTAGAATTATTTCAAACCTGCCACATTATGGTTGTTCTGGGTTTTTCAGGCTGTTTGGCCGTGTTCTGGAGGTTTTTCTTCCTAACATTTCACCAGTCTCTGTGGCTGGCATCTTCAGAGGACAGGAGCTAGAATTCTGTCTGTGTTCTGGTGTAGTGTGTGGGATTGTTGAGTATTTGGACAACGACACCTATCAATCACAGTGACAGATCATCTCCCCCCCCTTATCACAACAAAACACCCATAACAAAAAACACCCTGATCACAGGAAATACCCAATCTCCTGAAAAGAACAAAAAACCCTTATCCCACAGCTACAAATACTCAACAATCCCACACATTTTGAGTGATTCCTGGTCTGAGCAATCAGCAGACTGTCAGATCATATGATGTGAGTTCATGGGTTTAATAATGCACTCTCTTTGAAGGGCCTATTCTCTGGTGTAACATTTTAGAGGTCCATCAGAGATAAGTCTTCTAACAAGCTGGCATTCATCAGTTTAACTTCATTGGGACAGATCAACCAAACTGTTCACTGGCAGAATATCTGACCCATAATATATGGGCAATTGATACCATTTTCTAAATTATAGTCTTTTACTGAATTTTGTTTTAAAGCGTAAAGACAAATCCAAAGATGCTACAATATAGCTGTCATTATATAAGCTATATAAGAATATACTCTTTGGAAAAATCGTACTCAGGTCAGAGTGACTGACAGTGTGGTTTGTCACATTTTCACTACACAGCATGTTCTACCATTCAGCTTTATTAATTAGGACAAGGTTATTCCACTTTTACCCATGTAGCTCCACAAAACAGCTCACGCCAGACAAAAATTAATGCTACCAATAAACATCTACACAAAGAGACTGAAAATAACCAAGGCCACTCAATAAAGCTGCAAAAACAGCAAGGAGTTACTCGGTGTCTTCTAAGAGGAAATGCATTTCCACCTGTCATCTAAAAACTCATGTGGCCCTCAGACTGATTTCAAAAAGTCTTTTGCAAGTAACCAGTTTTGGTCTGCATGAATGATCTGTCCTTTCTTCAACAGACTGTCAGGCTGGAAGAGAAGACGGGAGAAAAAGATGGAGATGCCAGAGAGAGAAAAAGAGAATGTCTCTCCGTGTGTGTGTGTGTGTGTGAGAGAGAGAGAGAGAGAGAGAGAGGGAGAGAGAGGGAGAGAGAGAGAGAGAGAGAGAGAGAGGGAATGATATTTGAGAGAACAGAGCAGAGGAAAGGGTGTAGGAAAGAGACAACAGGGTTAAACGTATCTACTTTTGGCTCACTTGTGCATCTTATTATCACTTTGAGAAATGGAGTGATCCATTGAGGGCCAGCCCTACCATTAGGGAGGACGAGGCAGCAGATTTTGCCTTCTGCATCAGGCCATACATGTGGCCAGCCCCACCACTCAAGAGAATTAGACAGTCGCCTCAGGCAGCAAAATATTAGTTATTTTGATTGTAGCTGTCAGGGAGAATTTTCTTGTAGGATTTTCTGTTCTTTGGGTCTTTGGCAAGAAGTACTATGTTTTAAGGAGAAGGGCACCATTTGCTGCTACAACCAAGAGAGCACATTTGAGCTGAAATCTCATCTACCTAATGGGTAGTACACAATCTGCTCCTTGTTCTCATCTCATGCCCACCTCCTAGTAACTATCCTGACAAAGTGTTGTAGAATCTCCTATGAGAAGCCAGAAGTACAAATCAACGCATTGTCTCCTCACCAGCACCACCACAAACACATATGCCTCAATGCAAAAGCAAACATTTGTACCAAGATATGCAAGAACTTATGAGGTTTTTGCAAAATGTATTTGGCTTTTTGGTTTCACACAGAGCATGCAGAAACAGAAATTTGCTCAGGGGATTAGAGTGAAGCATGGAGTGTGTATTTATCCTTCGAGATGGAAAATTCTGTGTATGCAGCAAAGACAGGAATGTGCAATTTCAGTTATAAGAAAGCCTGAGATGAGCGATGTGAGCATAGGTGATTCGTATTTTGAAGAAATGCCTCACCAGCCATTTCGGAGACTCATCATTCTTAAGGTACATTACTTCTTAGCCCTGATGGAACGGAATGACAAAGTGCCAATCATACTGGCTGCTGTCATCAAACTGCTTACTCAGGAACGGCTCCATTGACTCTAATGGGGCTCCTACCAATGTAAACGTATAGCCTAGCTGCAACATCAGGCTTTCCTGCCCGTTCTCTGCTCAGATGGAGAAGTGTCAGGAGACAGAGGGAAGCAAAGGAAACACATGTAAAGTATCTTACACCTGCAAACAAGGTGGGTTCGAGCTTGCTCCAGCTGTGCTGCCTCACTGTGCACAAAGTGGAGTGATTGCTGCTTTATCACTAAGTGTTTTCATCCTCCCCTCCTCTCCCAAAATAGCCTTGCCATAAGGTTGCACGAGAAGAAGGCACACAAGATGAATTGTCCAGTTTTGTAGATTCCAGCTATAATTTCTCTATGGGGAGTTGGGAGGAAATTGGCTACAAGACCCAGTGTTCAAAATTGCTAGAAACATAGGAAGCTGTCTTATACCAAACCAATTAATGATTCCACCTAGCTCCATAATTTCCACAATGCTGGCAGGGACTCACCAGGCTTTTAGACACAATTTCATTTTTTAAGTATCCCAGCTATTGAACCAGGGACCATCTATGTGCAAGCCCGGTGCTCTCTCTCCCTCCCATATAAAGTTATAAATCTCACAGCCTCTCACTCTCAGAGGCTGAGGATGACAACAATGACAACAATGACAACAACAGTAACAACAACATTCTTTTCTCCTGCTGCTGAGATTTCTTTGCATTTCTCGCAGGTAATCTCAGAGTTTCTCAGATGTTTTCATGGCCCTGTTTTCTGAAGGAAATGACATTACTGTATTATTATAACACATCTTTCCTACATGGGGTTCACCTGGAATGGGCAGAAGAAACACCACCTTGTGGAAGTTTCTTACAATTCTGTGCAGAATGACACTTTTCTTTTGCAAGATACATTTCAAAAGGGCAATGAATAAAGCAGAATTTGGCAGTTTCCTGAATAGAACAAAAATTGAAAAAGAAACAAATAAAAAAGAAGTCAGGTTGAAGGCCTCGTTCTTTCTTACCTCCCTTTTCCTTCCTTCCTTCTTTCCTTCCTTGAAGGAAGCCAGGAAAATGCCAATGATGCAGGACAAATTTCCAGTGGGGAGTCTCAGCATGTTAAGGTTCATAAAATAACCAGGAACAAGAAGTTTTACATGTACTCATCACATTCCTATGCTGGTATAAGGCCCTTCCTGATATTATAGTTCTGCTCAGAATAAAGCAGATTCTGCCATATCATTTTCTGGAATAACCACATGTAAGGATTTTCTGTGGTCAAGGAAGAAGTAGAGTCATGTCGAACACATCTATAACTTGATCTAAATTACATTCATAATATGGGCATCACTGTTCCTCATAAAGGAATCTCCACGTGTCATAACAGAGCCATCTTCAACAGAGAGATGCCTATAGTTGCTTGCTTCATTCTCACATGCAAGAAGGAGAAACTGCAACATTTTCCTCTCCACCTGTGAGACTGAAGATGTTTTCTCAGTAATCACGTGAGTTATCACCTCTGTGAGAATTTTATTTGTGAAAATTGTGCAAAGCTATATTGGCTCTAGCTTTGTTGACTTTTAGAAATTAGAAGCATTGTGAGAATTCTTCACATCCTTACTACATACCTCACTGGTGCAGATCCGTGCTGTGCTAAGGACAGCTGAAGTATTGGGAATTCAATGTGTGCCTCCCTCAGTCTTACCCAACATGTCCCTCCTTCTGGTCAAGGAATGATATAGAATTCAGTTCCTTGACCAAGTAAGACTGACAAGTCTGGTGAGAATGAAGAAGCTTGTGCAGGAAGAGCTGCATAGGTTTCCAGCCTTTCCATGCCATATGCCACCACTGCATGTGTGTAGAGAAAAGGAGAAGGAGGAGAAATTTGTCATATGCTTTGGGGATCCCTCTATGTGTGGGTGTTTTGCCTGCATGTAGAATGATCAAGCTGTATATATCTTCTTTCAGGAATAAAGCAAGCATAATCTTCATTCATTCTATTCCATCATCTGACAGTCTACTGGGAAATTCTATAAATCATATTTGCGAAATCAGGATATAATTAGATTATATCACTTGGAACAAACACACACACAGAGAAAGAGATTCTTATGCTGATGTTCACCAAGATATTATATTTGTCTGACCATTTATCACTGTCTCCTGTAAACTCAGCAGAGTTGTTGGGGGATTAGGTACAATATGCATTCATATAGGGACCTGTTCTCTCTGGAGAACCACATTTTTCAATGTATCAGATCTTAATTTGCACAGGCAAGACAAAGAAATTTATTAGAATTCTGTGGCTCTCTTCGGTAGCTCTTATCAGCTCTCTATATTTTATTATGTGCATAAAATCCAGAGAAGGAAGTTAAGTGGAAGCTAAGCCACTGTCTCATTCTTTAGACTGACAGCAGGAACTTTTTTTTGTAAAAAAGAAAACATGCACAGAATCAGAAAAATTTGAACATAACTTTGCCCTGATCCGTAGTATCTTCAGTCTGTTGCCATGAACCATCCAAAATTGAGGATTTAAATAAATAAACAAATCTTAATTACTTAATGGGAAGAGATTCAAACCAACCATACAACTTATCTGTTTCAGTGAGAAGGATACAGACAGAGTGACAGGCTTAACACTTAATGGATTTAAGTGGGAAAGATCTGGGTAACTTTTTAACTCTCCTAATTAATTCAGTAGATTGGATTCATTGGTTTACTTAGAGCAGGCCAACTGAAATCATTAGTAATGAAATCATGGCTAAATTATATATAATTGATTTAAAGCAATGCTTCTCAACCTTAGGTCCCCAGATAGTCTTGGACTGCAACTCTCAAAATCGTGGCCAGCACAGCTAGTGATGATAATGTCTGGGAGTTTCAGTCCAAAAACATCTGGGGACCCAATGTTGGGAACCATTGATTTAAAGCAGGGATTCCCAACTTTTTTTGAGTTGCAGCCCTCTTTAATAACAGCCAAGTCATCTGCAATGCCTATTTGCATAAAAAGGCATTTTTAATGGCATAGAGTCATCCCTTCTCACTAACTTTAATATCCTGCTCTAAAAGGTCAAGGAAGAAATTATTTAAGAAGGGCTACATTTAAGGTGACTCCTGATCCCCAGAAAACACTTTGAGACCCCCTTGTGGGCCATGACCCCCAGGTTGGGAACCACTGATTTAAAGGATCCATTCAAAATTTCGCTGAGGAGCCTTCCCGGCTGCCTTGTTCTACCCCTCTTTGTGTCCCTTGCTTTCTAAACACTTGCAGCTTCCCGGTTCCCTGTGAGTCTATTTGCAATGTTCACAGTAGGTGGGAGAGAAATATTATTTCCCCAGGAATAGTATTTTGTTAAGGTATCCTTATGGTAATGCAAAGTATTTGAGAGTGGTTTGGTCTTGAATTGGCAATTAAGAGCCATTAGCTTTAAATAAAAACAGCTCCTCGTTTGTTTATACAGACGGATCTTGCTGGCTGTATTTTTAGATTTTCCTATTGGAGGAGGGGGTATGGGGACTATCCAGATGAGAGGCTATACTTCTAAGTGGACCACTATATCACTGCTGTGCAGTGAGGCATGTTGCCTGCTTTTCTATCCCTCCTGTTCAGCTTTGACCTGCTGGAGCACCTGTATTCTAGACCACCTTTAGGTCATGCCTGTCTGGGAAGTACTATAGTACTATACGTTTCCACTTAACAACACTGGGGTTAGGGGCACTGGGCCCCTGTGTACTTCAAAATCCATGTATGACTCTTATGCTCCCCAAAATATAAGTACAAAGCATAAATTCTCTCTCTCTCTCTCTCTCTCTCTCTCTCTCTCTCTCTCTCTCTCTCTCTCTGGCAGTTCTTTCTATCTGGGTTCTCTTCCATAGTGCTGACAATCTTTTCCATACAGTACATGTGAAATGAGCTTCAAAAATGCTTTTGATCCCCTGAACTAGAGGCTGAATTAGAGATGATAGGATTGGGGGCAAGTAGACCACTTCAACACCTTCATTACTGAACATGTGCCCCTGCTTTTGGGTGGCAAGGGGCACAGAATTATTGAATATTTATTTATTTATTGAAATATTTATTGATTTATTTT
This sequence comes from Intellagama lesueurii, assembly GCA_037013535.1. Classification (NCBI taxonomy): domain Eukaryota; kingdom Metazoa; phylum Chordata; class Lepidosauria; order Squamata; family Agamidae; genus Intellagama; species Intellagama lesueurii. The sequence goes on from JBAJHW010000001.1 coordinate 338,700,933, forward strand.
TTAAAAAAATCCATGTATAACCAAAACCATACTGCTCAAGCCTGTGCTATTCAAGGGAGAAGTGTAAAAGCAGCACAACAAATAGAGCTAGAGTTTGGGAAGGATCTAAAAACACTATGATCCCTTTTGGGAAGAAGAATCAGTACAAACTAAAGTAAGAGGAATGTCATCTGGATGTTGTAGGAATTTCCATAAAGATCAGTGCTTGAAAGGAAATACAAAGAGTACAAGTGTTTTGGAAAAGCCCTAGGACAGTAGTGGATTTTTTTAGAATCATACTTCTGGCAGGGACAGGCTCTGCATCCGATTCAGCATCACAAACACCTATTTTCAGAGAGCAAAACAACAAAACACGAAAGAAGACCAAGTGTTCCACAATGAGGAACGGCTTCCAAAGTGATTTCTAAAGCAAGCAGAAGTTGACAGGATATCTTTTCCCCCTCGGTGTTCTAAGCACTTACTGCTGTGGGAAATCACTGGAGTGAACTGAAAACAAGAAAAAGGTTGAACACTTATTTCTTGAGAAAGGAGGAAATAGAGATCCTCGGAGAGGTTAATGAGTTAATCAGTTTTTGAAAAGAGAAGAAATAAGGGGAGACAAAGACAGAGAGAAGGAGAAGGAGGAAAATAATGAAGAAAAGATGAAGGCTGGGCATGGTAATTAAAGTGCAAGAGTTCAACCAGATAATTTGCTCCCTCATTAACTTTTTAAGGTGGGATTGCTTCATCTGCCAACTGTAACAGTATCCCTCCTCCTTCCCTTTCTGATTAACCAGAGAAGTTTTCAACTGGAAATGGGACATCAGAGAGTTTCCCCTTCGGAGCCTCCAGAGATGGGTTTGCTTTTAAGCTCTAAGTTGAACTGACTGTTCTAGCTGTGACTGCATTGTCAGTCTTTCTTGCTATTCATGGGGCTACCGAAATGAATGTTCTCCATTTCAGTGTTAAGTAAGGCTGTGATCCTTATATGCACTTACTTGAAATATGTCCTAACAAACACAGCAGAGCTTGAATCTCAGTGTATATGTACAGTATGTTGGAGTTATTTCAACAGTGCATGCTGTCTTTATCTGCTGGCTGTTAGCGGTTAGTGTGCAGTGAGAATGGAGTCTAGTCTGCTGGAAGAAGGCTGTGAGTTTGTTGAGGCCTGCTGCTGTAAACCATAATTTTTGTTCGGTATAATGTCTCGATCAATTCAACGGTGAATAAATTAAACCTTTTATTATTTATCTTATCAGTGTCTCAAAGTAAATTACTGAGATTGTAAATGCCAGTTGATGAGAAGCAAGAGGGGTGGTCTACTCTGGAGAGACTGGAAGCTAATTCTGCTCTCAAAGTTCCTGCACTCCTGCTGCACAGCGAGAGGAATTTAGACAGATTCTAATTCTGTAGGCATAAAGCAGAAAGATCTTCCTGGGATTTACCAGTTCCTAAATTCCTAATCTCTTGATTGTGACTTTTGCATTGATATTATGATACAAGATATATTTTTTTCTTTTTCATCATCTCTTGATGAAAGTACTACTACCACTGTGTAGTACTAATTTGCTAATATCTTAAGGAGGCCTGTGTATCAATGAAGTCATCTATGATCAACCAAAGGAGCACTTCATAGATATGTTAAATCATTTATTAACAATTATATTGTATACAACCCATGCTGACTGACACCAGCAACAAAGATAAAGAGAGAAATACAATTACACGCCCTTATCTGCTTCTCCCTTAGCTGGGATCCATGTCAAATTAACAACCTAATAATTAATCTGACTTCTGATTTGTTCATAATGGCCCAGACTGGCCTTGTAGCCAGATGGGCGGTATAGAAGTCAAATAAATAAATAAATAAATAAATAAATATAGTTCTTGAAAATATAAGGTACTTTCATTATGCTTGGAACTAGCTGATTGTTCTCGGGTTCCTCAGGCCCAAGCTTCACATTATGGGGAGATATGTGAGGGCTACTGTCAGATATTCCTTGGTAGTGCATGTTTCAGAATTTTCACACCCCACCTAGAAAAAAAGTTTGACATTAAAAGGACTCTCTTTACCTGCTGAATTCCCCAAGTAACTACTGTAGTGGCTTTACATACAGGTTTGTGTTAAAATATAATATTACCACATCATTGGAGACATAGATATAGATACAGCTAGAAATACAGCTATAGATATAGATATAAGACACACATACGTGTGTGTTTGTTTGTATGTGTGTGAATAGGGTGGCATGTATAGGCCAGTCAAAGCCAAGTGTCTTCTTATAGCAGAGTTTAGAAAGGTACTCTTTAAAAGACTACACTACCTAAAATCCCCAGCCACCATAGATGACAGTTCAATTAACTGGGGGATTCTGCAAGCTGTAGTCCAAAAATAGCCATCGCACCTTTTTGATTGTGGCCCTCAGTCTCTGGAATAAAAGGCCAACAGAGATATGCCAGGCTCCTTCACGCCTTAAATTTTGAAAAAATGATAAAGTTTGAATAATTTAAAGCTGTCTTTAATAACTGAATGATGATGATGATGATGATGATGATGATGATGATGATGATGATAATAATAATAATAATAATAATAATAATAATAATAATAATAATAATAATAATAATAATAATAGCAGCAGCAGCAGCAGTAGCAACAGCAGTATAGTGGGGTATTGAGGGTTAATGTGTTTTAATCTTATGTAAACTGCCCAGCATAATGCTTGCATTACTGGGGTGGTGTATAAATCAAAGGAAGGAAGGAAGGAAGGAAGGAAGGAAGGAAGGAAGGAAGGAAGGAAGGAAGGAAGGAAGGAAGGAAGGAAGGAAGGAAGGAAGGAAGGAAGGAAGATTAAATCCTCAGTAGTCTCCAAAACAATTATTCTTGACTTACAAGATGGTGAAATATTTTGTGTTCCTCCTAACAAACAAAGAGAAGGAGCACAAGAATGATTCTTTTAGGCACAGTGTGCAAAACAGTGCAAATAACATTTAACACAATGCTTCAACATTGTTTAAGATCAAGTGAATAGTGCTTTCTTATTTGGAGTGTTAAGGATTAGAAGAAGCAGAGGGGCTGTCTGGCTCTTTTAAAACAACCAAACAGTCTTGATTAGGTGTATGACATATCGTTTTGTACAAATTCAAGAAATACTGTCAGAGAAAACAACAAACTCTTTTTCTTGTTGTCACTGGGAGGTGGGGAATCTACAGGGAGCTTGAGAATTCATTGTTGAGGTGTCTCGCCATATTGAGACAGCCTAAATGGATAAGAATAAATAGTGAGTAATCTTTAAATTCACCATCCCAAACAGTAACTTTTAAAGACATGCCCATATGATGTTTAATATTAGAAAATTTAGCTTATTAGCCACGGAGGTAGGATCACTCAGTGTGATAAATCTTCCAAACCAACAACAGAAATAGACAGCTACTTTGTGTTTTATGCTGGTGTAATACTTTGACTTAGAAAGATAAGTCAGAATGGAATATCACTCTACTTCTTAATACACAAGAGCAACAGAATTAACAAAAAAGGACCACACAGATGGCCGAAATCAGCCCCTCTTTCTGAAAATCCTCTTGGAACTTCAGATATTATCCTGGTACAGTTTCTATTGGGCAGAGTATGTGGAAAATTGCTGGCTTAAAACCTCCAGCTACACAGCAGCGAAAAAACCAGACAGGGACCTATAGAGCATATTATTATAATTACAAGTCTTCTTCAAATATACATCTCCTTATTGTTTGGTTAGTTTTAGTTAGATTTACCTCACTGGCACAACATAGTCTCAATATATTCAGTCAGATACTCTAGTGTTGAGCAAGAATAAAAATGTTTCTCTTTAACTTACAAAAACCTCATATATGTCAGAATACGAACAAAACATATTCACTTGTTACATAGTCTAATATCTTAACTGGTTAGCTTCAGTATTTGGTTCACTACCTGACTGGTTACATAAATACTTTACTCATATTCTAACTCCGGACTCCATGACTAACTGAACCTAACACTCACAGAACTAACAAATGCAGAACTTTGACTGAGGAAAAAAGGCAAGAAAAGGAATCTGAGGTACAGAGGGAAGCAATTGGTTATTCTAAGTGATTGGCATTTAACCCAAATTCCTTTCCATGCAAAACTCCTAAAAGCATAACATGCAGGTTGCATGTTATTTCAACAGTTTCTAACATTTGGTATAGTTGAGACTTTTGTCTTCCACCATAACTAAGTCCAAGACAAGGCAAAAAAATTGTGCGTGTGGAGAATAGTTTTATCACATCTCAACCTTGTTTCTGGTTCCTTCAGTACACCAAGACATGAAGATAGATTCAAACTGCGGGTCCAACATTATAGAGACATTAATGTGAAAGATCTCTGCAATGTGGCAAGATGTTAATATATAGACTTTTAATATATATCCTGATTCCTTAGATCCAAAATGCTAGTCTTTAAAATTAAATTTTAAATGTTTGATGTTGTTTGGTATCCATAGTAGCTTGGCTACAATTTAATTTCCTCTTGACTTGATCTCATTTTCTTTTCATTTGATCTCCTTTTGTTTATTACTGGGTGCTTAATCAGCCACTGGGATGGGGCGCATTATCTCATCTTGCTAAACTCCTCTGAGAATGTAAGTAGGATTTGAAACTGGTAAAAATTCAGCCCACTGTGCAATGTGGGGACACGACCAGAATCCAGGGAAGAGATATCCTTTGTCAGTACTAGAAGAGGGTTCCCTTTCCCCATTTCTTATCCTGGCAGGAGTGTATTTTGTTCTTTGCTCTTGGTTAAATTGCACAGAACAAGACACACACCAAGAAGATAGCTACTCTGATTAACTGATGAAGTGGTTATGCTAGTACCAGATCAACAGGGCAAGTCTCTTGGTGTTTCGTATCAGCCTACGGATCCAGACCCTTGCTCCAACTTCATCAGTTTCTGAGTTTACCAGTGTTAATTTATTGTATTTCTTACTATTGTACTTATTTTTTTACACAAAAATGCAAACTTTTGTAGAAAAAAAAATGCAAGGGCTTTGTAGGCAAAATACATTTTTCTTTCTCTTTAAAATACCAAAATGCACAGCTCTGCTAAGGCTGCTGCTGGGGGAAAAAAACCTGATCTTTTTGTTAACCGAGTGTTAAAAGCAGGAGTGAAAACTCTCTCAGCAGGTTATATCTGACCATTCTTTCAATGCGCTGTCCTCATGTGCCAAGAGATCCCTTTTTGTCAAGCACAACAAATTGATTGCATCCTTAAAGCCTTCTCATCGTCTCTATGCCCATGTAACATCTTGAACTAGTTTTGACTCATAGCATTGCATAGTAAGACAGTGTATTGCTACAGAAGTTGCTTGGCTCCATCGTAAAAACTTATTTTCTATTGCCAAGAGTGTCTCTTAAAATGGGATTATAAGACTCTTAAATCTAACTCCGACATACTACCTTCTGTTAGCCACCCAGAGTAGCAGCCTAGCTACTAGTTGGGCAGGATAGAAATATAAATAAATAAAAATAAAATAAAAACATGCTAACTAGCTTCCCCACAGTGTCCCACAGAGTCTAGCATTTATGTATCTTTAATCTGTCTATGCTGAAAAAATGTTAGCATTAAAATAATGCATATTATTAACTACATCCACTATACTTATGCTGGAGAGAACATTAAGACAACCAGGTAATCCTGAGAGAATTGTAACCCCCCTCCTCAAAATGCAAGAAAAATGCAGTTTGTCAAGTGGCTTACTGCCATTTTAAATATGATTTATATTTTGAAGCTTGGTCCTCTTTTCCCTAGCAGGAGTTGACCAGGTCTTAAAAGTGTTCAGAACATGCATAAGATTTTATATTTGAATGAAGTGATGGGATAACTTATTCTTTCCGATCTTGGGTCTCTCTCAGGAGATTATTTATGGGCCATGAAAAAGGTTTCTTCACACAGAGCAAAAACAATATTTTCCAGTCCACACATAAAAGAAAGAAGAGCTGAATTAGACAAGAGTGAGCTGGGCAGATCAATACTCTGATGGGCTCTTTATATGACAACTTCTTATGTTCATAACTTGGCTCCATAAGTTCACAAGGCTTTGATGATTTCTATCTCAGATAGAGCTGTACTCTGAGTGAATGTCCTTCTGAATAAGCAAATCAACCAGCACGAATCAACAATAACAGATTCGTTACTCATTCAACTTAAAATGACTCTAACAGGGTTTTCCAGGCATGTGAAATATTCAAGGAATCTCTGGAAGTTGAGTCATGGCAACTGGACTTCTTTCTTGAGAAGAAAGAAGCCCAGTTGCCATGACTCAACTTCCAGATAACCTCACCTGGATGACTGAGAATCTTCACAGATATAATTCAAGGAATGGTTTTACCAATGCCATACCCTGGTGAATTTCTATGGCTGAGCAGAGATTTCAACCTATGCCTCCTAAACCTTAGCCTGACACTCTATCTGCTACACTGCACTGGTTCTTGGATCAATCCAAAGTGCAACTTTTAAAAATGAGGTTGTCCAAGATAATAAAGTTTTACAATGGCTTCAATCCAATTACTAGTCCTAGCTAAAGCAGACTTGGTAGCCAAATTATGAGCCAACACTTATGTAAACTGCATTGATTCAATGGCAGAAATGCTGTAGCTTAGGGTAAGCCAAATCATAACTTCTGTGGGTTTTTTTTTTCTTCCCTGGTGAACAGAGTGACTCTGTGTGAGGAGGACAGTCCCCAGTGGGCCATCTGCTGCAAATGCACACACCCTGAGACCTCAGTGGCAGAGCGGCCTAATGGGAATTCCAATAGGAATTCCAAAGATTGGATGAGCTACACCTGTAGTGTGGGGTTGGAGCTGGAGCAGGATGGTGGCATAGCAGGAAGGGTTTAAAGGGAAGGATGAAAATGAGGAGGGAGGCTCACCACCCTCATCCAACACGGAGGCAGAGGACTGGGCAGAGCCCCCTCCTGCACCCTTGGCAAAAACTGGCCATTGCTGATCTAAGACCCATGGACAGGCAAATGAGTCAGCTTGTCCCAGGCAAAGGATGGAGAGGAGGAACACCAGTTGCTGCACTGCCCAGAACTCCACAACAGGTGCCCAGCCGAGCCCTGACCCGAGCATCCACAGCCACCCAGAAGAGGCACTGGCAGAGGCACAATCAGCAACTACAACAACCGCTCAGGGAGCAGGACAAGCAGCTGGGACTGGAGGACCTCCATTGGTCCAGCCTTACTGGCCCTCCCTGAAATGCATTAGCTGGCTGGAATCACTGTTGCAAAATCTACCTGAGACTTGGCTGACCTATTGAAAGGTACAGGGACTCGGATAAAGACAATGGGCAATGGGGGACTAGTGGAGGAAAGTAAGCACCCCTGCAGACTGTTTGGACAGGGCATTCACGATGCCCAACGTGTATCTCATTTCCTGATTCTAATAAAAAATGAGTTCCCAAAATGACTTCAAATGGAGTCCATGGAGCCTTGGGTCAAGAATCCCTGGACCAACAGATGCCAAGTTCACTTATGCTAAGCAATAGGATTTCAGCCCTGGTAGCTACACATAGTAGGTCCAACTGTGTTCACTAACTAGCTATTTAAACTGTGCATAGTATCCACATTCTCTTGTTCGTTGTTGACTATGGGAGGGTGGTTGGGGCTGTAGCACTTGTGATATAGCATGATATTTGAACACAGCAAATGATTCCAGTCTAGACAGGACAATGTCACCTCTGCCTATTCTAAGCTTCTTTGCCCTTACAGAGACTTCCAAGATGTGCAAGGAAGCAGGGCAGTACAGTCTGACATGACAAAGCATCCTTGGAATGGTATGTGTGAGTGTGCGAGGGGAAAAAAAAATAACATGCTTCAGCTGAAAAAGCGAAGAGTGGAAGAATTAGAGGTCTGACAAAGAAAAGGGAGCCTCCAGAGAAGATTTAATTGAACTTTGCCACTACGTCTCTCCAAACACTTGAGTAATTGCAAAATGTGCAAACTAGAAATTGTGCTTCTTCAGTGTGTTTTATAAACAGTCTTAAATAGCGGCTAAATGGAATCATTTATCCTTGCAATGCTTTCTTTAAAGTGGGGGGAAAAGTAGTTCTGTGACTGAAAGAAATTGCTTTCATTATCTCAACAGGAAGGGTTTCTTCAGTTTAAAAACAGTACGGTTAGGATAGAATAGAAAAGATAAATAAATAAAATCCTCTTCCATATTCAGCCTTAGTGATTGCAATTAAATCCCTGAAGGATAGACATGTTGGTTTGTAGAGGTAAGTTCCAGTCCATGAAAAAGGATGCCGGAAAAAAAATGTTTTCTCGTGTAAGTTGCCAGAAGACTCTTTTCTTAAAAGCAAATACTGTATTAGAATTCAGAGTTTTCAAATGTTCAGATTCTGTTCTGCTTCCCTCTTCACAAGGCTGAATCAACAAAGATCCTGGAAAGTAGTTTGAAAAAGTAATTGTCATTGTCCACTGCCTCAAAGCTGCTACTATTATTTTTATAAATGCTAATGGTATCTCAAGAGTAATAACTAGAAGCCAACACAGTTTTGTCAAGAACAAATCCTGCCAAACTAATCTGATCTCATTGTTTGATCGGGTAACCTCCCTGATATACAGAGGGAATGCTGTAGACATAGTATAGCTTGACTTCAGCAAAGCTTTTGACAAAGTGCCCTATGATATACCATTTAGCAAGTTAACTAGGTGTGGACTGGATAGAACAACTGTAGGGTGGATACACAGCTATGGAATCGTACTCAGAGGGTGATGATTAATGGCTCCTTCTCAAATTGGAAGGAGGTAACAAGGGGGGTACCACAGGGCTCAGTCCTGGGCCCTGTGCTCTTCAACATTTTTATTAATGACTTGGATGAGGGGATGCAGGGGATGCTAATCAAATTTGAAGATGATGCAAAATTGGGTGGACAAGCTAATACCCTGGAAGACAGAAACAAAATTCAAAGTTATCTAGATAGGCTTGAGCACTGGGCTGAAAACAACAGAATGTAATTCAATGGGGATAAATGCAAAGTACTGCACCTAGGAAAAAGAAACCAAACCCAAAGTTACAAGCTGGGAGATACATGGCTCAGCAATACTACAAGTGACAAGCATTTTGGAATTGTCATAGATCACAGGCTGAATATGAGCCAACAATGTGATGTGGCTACAAAAAGGCAAATGCTATTTTAGGATGCATTAACAGAAGTAGAGTTTCCAAATCCCACAAGGTGCTAGTTCCCCTCTATTCAGCACTGGTTAGACCTCACCTTGAGTATTGTGTCCAGTTCTGGACACCACACTTCAAGAAGGATGCTGATAAATTGGAACCAGTTCAGAAGAGGGCGACAAGGATGATCAGGGGGCTGGAAACCAAGCCTTATGAGGAAAGGCTGAAAGAAGTGGGCATGTTTAGCCTTCAGAAAAGAAGACAAAGGAGTGATATGACAGCACTTTTCAAAGACTTGAAAGGCTGTCATACAGAGGAGGGGCAAGATCTGTTCTAGATCATCCCAGAGTGCAGGATATGCAACAATGGGCTCAAGTTACAGGAAGCCAGATTTCGGTTGAATATCAGGAAAAACTTCCTAACTGTTAGAGCAGTATGGCAATGGAACCACCTTGAGAAGTGGTGAGTGTTCCAGCACTGGAGGTATTCAAGATAAATTTAAACAACCACCTGGCAGAGATCCTTTGATTTGTATTCCTGCATTGAGCAGGGTGTTGGACTCAATGGCCTTATAGGCCCCTTACAACTTCATTATTTTATGATTCTGTGATTCTATAAGAGGAGCTAAAATAGTGACAGGTTAGTTTATGTATCGAAAACATGAGAATGCTAAAAGCTGCTGGCCTGTGATACAATAAACAGAATCATCATCATATTAGAACTGCAGAGATGGAAGGGAATCAAACTCCCAACCTGTGGCTCCGCAGCCAGAGACCTAAACCACTGAGCTAAACATCATGATGCAACTTAGTTATTGTAATAAAATAAAATAAGTTATTCTTAGTTACTGCAAACATCAGTTAGCCTTTGTTGTTGTTGTTTAGTCGTTAAGTCGTGTCCGACTCTTCGTGACCCCATGGACCAGAGCACGCCAGGCCCTCCTGTCTTCCACTGCCTCCCGGAGTTGGGTCAAATTCATGTTGGTCGCTTCGGTGACCCTGTCCAACCATCTCGTCCTCTGTCGTCCCCTTCTCCTCTTGCCCTTCACACTTTCCCAACATCAGGGTCTTTTCCAGGGAGTCTTCTCTTCTCATGAGATGGTCAAAGTATTGGAGCCTCAGCTTCAGGATCTGTCCTTCCAGTGAGCACTCAGGGTTGATTTCCTTCAAAATGGATAGGTTTGTTCTCTTTGCAGTCCAGGGGACTCTCAAGAGTCTCCTCCAGCACCTTAGTTATTGCAAAAAGGAATTTGTTACAAGTAACTCATTATTTGTAATGTTACTTCCAAGCTCCATCCCAGACAGAGGTTCACAGATGTTGTTGTACCAAACTGAACTCACACACTTAATACACACATTTTGTCTTTCTGTCTCTCATCTCTCTTTCCTTCCCTCTCCTTAAGATTACTATGCTCAGAATTTTTGTAGATAAAAAATAGAACACAGCAAAAATGTGATTTCTCTTTGTGTGTATAGTGCATGCTTCTACAACACAGCTGAGTGTTTCCCTTTATGCTTATTCATGTGGACTGGATCCAAAATTGCTTGGTGTGGGCTCTGGACTTGAAAAATCACTCTGTGCAATTTTCAGGGATTCTTACCCTCAGGCCTGATCCTGTGCAGACCTTCCTTGAGAACCACATGACCAGTGAATGTCTTCCAAAAGTGTTTGAGATAATATGTACCTATTTTTTCCTTGGGTAAAATAAATTAACAATTTGAAAGGGGATTTGAGTCTAAAGATTTGGCTAGGGGTGGAGAAACCCAGACTGAAAGTCTCATTCAAAGGCACAGCACAGTATCTTTCAGTCTGACCTAGTGCACAGGGTTATTGTCAGGATCTAATTGAGACATGCAAGCATATTGCCCGGAGCAACTTCTTCAAAGGAGTGTGATAATTCCCTATCTTTATCACTGACTTCCACTGACTACTGTAATTAACAAAGCCAATATGGTGTAGGAGAAAGAGTGATGGACTAGGACTCAGTAGTTGTTACTCTCATGTGCTGCCAAACCACCTCAGACTTATGGAGACCTTATGAAGCTGACTGGATAGCTCAGTGGTTTAGGTAGAGGTTGGGAGTTCGATTCCTCACTGTGCCTCCTGCAATAAGAACCAACCTGTGTGGCCTTGGGCAAGCTGCACAGCCCCCAGAAGAAGGGAGTGGCAAACCACTTCTCAGTACTCTCTGCCTAGAAAACCCTGAAGAGAGCACATAATTATTATTATGAATGAATGACTTCCCAAATCAAATCTCCATTTGGCCATGGAAATTTGAGGGAGGGGTGGCATTGATAAAACCACTCCTTAAATATCTGACATACCGTATCTTGAAAACCATATTAGGGTCATCATAAATCAGACACAACTTGCCTGGCATAACACACACAGCTGTAATTTCAACTGCTTTTTAGCCTTGTATTTTTCATTACTCTTCTATTGAATGTAGCTTTGTTATACCATAAAACAGTGCTACAGTATTCTGTGTTAATGGTGGGATTAATTCCTTCCTCCTTCTTCACTTGTTTTAGTTCTGTCATCTCAAGGTCAAAACATTTCCTTCTGTATATGAAGCTGTGTGGTGAATTCCCCTCTTTAAATGTACCACTGTTGTTTCTTCTTTCTTCCTAATTCCCAGACATGTTTAAAATTCTAATCAGGCTGTTCAAAGCCACTTCCTAATACAATCTAACACACTGAATAAAATTCAGCCATCTAACATCACTTTGTTCCTGTTTATTTTATGAACCCTCTGCAGAAAGTTAATTTTGCAATCAGTCTCATTAGGTTTGCAACTAATAATGACCAGAGACAAGAAAATGTGGAGAGATTTCAAACTTTAACATCCACACACTCAGTGCTGTTCTGAAACAATTGCTCATTATCAAGAGTTCATGCCCAGCTCCCTTGTAATTTCGTCCCTTTGCAACTACAATACTATGGTTGCTTTACTGGATATGGAGAAAAAAAACTGCCTTTTTAATGCAACATACACTTTTTTTTCTTATCCATTCTCAGGTTGAATGGTGGCTACTGGTAGGAAGTGAGAAATGTACAAAAAGATGATGTTATGAAATGAGTGGGGTTTTTTCCCCCTTGGGGTGGGGAAATATGCTTGGTTCAATGTTTTATATGATTTAACAAATTTGCGCCTCCTTATTCATCATCTTTTTTTTCCCCTTGAACAAAACATCCTGAAACGTTCTAACCTTTCCACATAGGAGAATTCCTTCATCTTCAACAATTTAATTGCCTTTTCTGTACTTTTTCCAACTCTGCAGTTACTTAACTATATGCATTTTGTCTCCCATTCTGTTCAATATAAATAAAGAACGTGTTATATAAAAAGTCAAATTTGATTCAGATGAAGGAGGAGGGTAAACTCATGGAAGAAACAACAATAATTTTAAGATGCAGGGAGGACACTACATTACTGGTAGAAAAGAGGAAAGACTTGAGGAAGGTTAAAGGATGAAGTACAAAAGCAGGATTAGAGTTGAACATTAAGAAGACAAAAATAATGACAGCAGAAGAATTACATAATGTTCATGTTGAAAATGAAGAAATTTAAATTGTTAAAACATTTTTTTATACTTTTGTTTTATTATCAATCCAAATGGAGACTGCAGGCAAGAAATCAGGAGACTTACACTTGGAAGGACCAACTATGAAGAGACTAGAAAAGATCCTTAAGAGTAAAGATGTGTTGCTAGAGATCAAGGCCAAGATTATCCATAGTATTGCATTCCTGATTAGAATGCAGAAATGTGAAGACGGATAGTGAAGAGGAAAAACAGTTTATTTAAAATCAGGTGGAGAACTTTAAGACTACTGTGGACTGCCAGAAAGCCAAAGGACTGGATGCTAGATTAAATCAAGCCTGAATCGCTCTCTCTAGAAGTGAAAATGACTACACTAAAACTATCTGTTTATCAGATGGGCCTGTCACGAGAAGACAAAGGTCACAATGCTGGGGGAAATGGAAGGCAGTAGGAAAGGATTTTTTTTTTAAATGTGAGATGCATTGATTCAGTAAAGGAACCATGACTTTTAGTGTTGAAGGACAAAGCTGGGCTATAAGTTACAGGACCTTTTTGGAAGTTGTTGTGAGTCAGAAATGACCAGACAACACCTAAGAACAGTTACTCAAGTACTGCTGAAAAGTAGAGATGGGCACAGTGGCTGATTTGGTAGTTCAACACAGTTTTTTCCCCGGCCAAACAGCTGATCTGTGATTCTGCACCCCACCCCCTCCAGTGGGCACCCATTCAGCAGAAGTGGCTGGTCCTGTCTTGTCCAGGCGCTGCTGCTGAATGGGCACCTGCTGCAGGGAGAGGGACACTGAAATGCAGGTCAGCTGTTCGACTGGGAAATAAACCATGCCAAACTGCCAAACCAGTGGTTTATGCCTATCTCTACTGAGAAGTAATGCTAAAATATGCATCTTTATAGGGGAAGAATGGCCATGCACCCTTATAGGAAAGGGACGGCTACCTAATAAAGCTGCTCGGTCAGTTGCATGTATATATCAGCACATGTTCTTGAATGGGGTGGGCAAACTCCAGGTATCAAGAGGCTGTACCCACCCACCTCTGGAACTTTGATGGTTTCACTCACACCTGTACTTGCTCTTGTTTTTTCTTTGAAAACAGTCGTTATATTGAAAAGCACCCTCATATCCTCTAGTAGCCAAATACAATTCTGCAGTGTTGTGCTGGCGTATGTGTGCAAAACATACCAATGTGTCTCTCATACCTCTCCAGAAGACAAAAAGGGGATTTCCCCCCACCAAGCAAAACATCTTTTAAAAAAAAAATCCTGGAGAATTCTGGAGGGTTTAGAAGTCGTGAGCTGGGGATCACTCCCTTTGTGAATGTAGCATATCTTAGTACAAGATATATTTGGCTAGATTTTCAGAATGAGATATAGAAAAAGAGAGAAAGGAAGAGACAGAGAATGGCAGCAAAGTGAAACAGGAGGAAAAAGTCACACGATGGCTAGAATGGGATGGAGAAAATGGATTTTCTCGACAGATGGTGCTTCCTCTCACTGAAATGATAAATTGTGTCACATGGCATGCTTTCAGCAGCAAGCTGACACTGTTGCTGTGGGAGGCCTTTTGCTTCAATGAGCTACTGATTGCAAGGCATAAAATGGAGCAAACCCCTTAGTGCTTTCTCTGGGAAAGTGGCCATGCATAAAACTGCTCAGGGTCTAGGTTTTCAACATGAGTTACTCAATGTCTGGCTTTTTTTAAAATGAGAGGCCGAACAATGCAAAGCTCGTCAGATTAGTTGGTCATAATCAGCTCAGTGATTTAGGTCTCTGGCTGTGGAGCCAGAGGTTGGGAGTTCGATTCCCCACTGTGCCTCCTGCGAGTAGAGCCAGCCTGTGTGGCCTTGGGCAAGCTGCACAGTCCCAGGGCGTTCCCTTAGAAGGGAATGGTCAACCACTTTACCTGGGAAACCTGAAAAGGATCACCATAAGTGAGAACTGACTTGGTAGCACATGATGATGATAATTAATTATTATTAACCATTCAGAAACTACCCTGAAGCTCTTTTATGGTAAAGCAAAACAATAAGTTGCTCAGGTAAACCCTTAAATGGACTGGGAATTCCTACAAATACTTTCCTGAGCAGAGCCTACCATCCTCGGTGCAAATCTTTTTCTGGCCAACATTTGCTCTAAGTCTACTTTGCAGATGCAATTCATAAAACTGGAATGGGAACACAGGGCCCTTTGAGTGTTGCTGAACTGCAGCTCCCAACATCTCTCACCATTCATTGGCTATGCCAGCTGAATGTTGTTGCACTGCAGAGGGCTACACGGGCTGTACAGATTGCAAATGGCTTTGTATTCTGCTGACATCTCTCAACTGAACCAACCATGCCTTCTTGTCCAAGGTCCTTATGGATCTCATAATTGCAAGAGATTAGATGTTTACAGTACAATTCTATCCATGCATCTACACAGCAACAAGCTCCATTAAGTTTAGCCAGAATTCATTTCAACTGTAGTCATTGGGACTTACTGAAAAGGAAAGTCCTGACATCCATAGAGCTCCCTTCCCTACCCTGACACATGAGCCGCAATTTGAGGCTAAATATCTTCTAGCAGTGCTGCAAACCTTCTAGTCAGGTTATTTATGTGTGCAGCAGTGATCATGGGCATCTTGACTTATAGGTTTTATTTGCTTGTGCATTAATGTTGTTTACCTATGCCTTTGGATGTACCAAGTGCAAGAGAAAACTTGCCCAGTACCTATGAAGACACAGGATTGATTCACCATGTTGGTTCCTATTTATACAAGACTTCCCAGTGAATACACAGTCATAGGAACTAGAGAGGCCACAGTGAATCAGACAGTTGGCCCACAGGAGCTACAATGTGCACACTTTCAGGAATTAGGTAAAGGTAAAGGTTCCCCTTCACATTCAGTCCAGTCGTGTCTGACTCCAGGGGGCGGTGCTCATCCCCGTCTCCAAGCCGTAGAGCCAGCATTTGTCCGAAGACAGTGGTCACGTGGCCAGCGCGACTAGACATGGAACACCGTTACCTTCCCACTGAGGTGGTACCTATTTATCTACTTGCATTTGCATCCTTTCGAACTGCTAGGTTGGCAGGAGCTGGGACAAGCGACGGGAGCTCACTCTGTCGCGTGGATTCGATCTTACAACGGCTGGTCTTCTGACCTTGCAGCACAGAGGCTTCTGCGGTTCAACCCGCAGTGCCACCACGTCCCAAATATTTTTAGACCAACTGATAGCAAAAGTTTCAGGGATTATTGGAGTCCAACTCCCAGCATGTTTCAACACTGCTCATGTTCATTAGAGCTGATGGGCATTGCATCTTTTCTTGGAAAAACCAGCAATTTTCTTGGAAAAGCCAGCAATTCAATCTGGGAAATCATGTGTGCTATGATCATCCTACTGCCTATCTCTGACAAAGAGTGACCCAGCACCATATATGCAACAATCATATTACCACAAACTGCACATGCAGTAACCCTATTTTGGGTTATAACCAGAAACCATGTAGGGCTTTAAGTTGGTGGAGTCCTGTACCCAATGTTTTCCCCAAGTTATTCAGCATGAAGGTCTGAGGTACCCATAAGCATACTTAAAATCTTCACCATGTTTCAATACCTCCATGCTTTCAGGCTTTAATACCTGAAGTGTAGTAGTGTTTTCAGTGTTATCCATTCATACATTCAGCTTCAAGTAACTGCTATGCATAATAATCAAGTTCAGAAGAATTAACAATATGATCTGGGGGCTGGAAGCCAAGCCCTATGAGGAAAGACTGAAAGAACTCGGCATGTTAACCTTGAGAAAAGAAGACTGAGGGGAGATATGATAGCACTTTTCAAATACTTGTAAGGTTGTCATACAGAAGAGGGTCAGGATCTGTTCTTGATCATTCCAGAGTGCAGGACATGCAACAATGGGCTCAAGTTACAGGAGACCAGATTTCAGTTGAATATCAGGAAAAACTTCCTAACTGTTAGAGCAGTACGACAGTGGAATCAGTTACCTTGAGCGGTGGTGAGTGTTCCAACACTGGAGGCATTGAAGAGAAATTTAGACAACCAGCTGGTATATACCCATCAATCTGTATTCCTGCATTGAGCAGGGGGTTGGACTCAATGGCCTTATAGGCCCCTTACAACTTCATTATTGTATGATTCTTTGATTCTATGCATGTCTTATACACCCTGTATAAGAAATACCGTATAACACAGTTTGGTCTCATAAAGAAAATGCAGGGAACTAGCTGAGTTCCTTCCCATGGTTTCTCTTCCTCAAGCTGAGTATGTGAGGATTGGTTCAGGAGACATAATTACAATCTCTGTGTTCAATTTGTTCTGCCGTTGATTGATGAGTAGCTGCTGACCAGAGGGACATTTCCCGATCATTTGCAAATGAGGTGTTTCTCGCTTTCATTTTTTGCAAGGCTCTTGCTGATCAATATGTTGCCTGTCCAATTATTGAGGAGCAGTGAACAGCAGACTACTATCTTCCTTAAATGGTGGTGAAGGGATTTGCACAGGCAACTGACAGCACGCTGGTTAGCTGAGAATTAAGGCTATTTCAAGTATTGGTTCTTCCGACGTGGCAGTAAATTCTTCTGCTGGGAAAAAGTGTGGGAACGTGAAACGTGCAATGGTCTGTTTCCATCTGTTGGGTTTTTATGCCTTCTCCAACTTGCATTAGGCTTGATATTTCTTTCTTTTTTTCTTTTTTGTTAAGAATAACATTTAGCATTTTTACAAGGGTTGTTATAGGGCTGTAAATAATTGTACAGCAGCTTTGTAAAGTAGTTGTATGGCAGATGGTGTATGGAGGCTGAAAGAAGGCTGGTTGAGTGAATATATCAAATATTTTTAGACCAACTGATAGCAAAAGTCCTCTGGGAGGATCGCAAAAACTTGGAAGAATGCATTAATTGTGTGCCTTCAATTCAGATTTATGTTGACCCTTTCCAGGGTTTTCGAGGAATAAATCTTAGAACTGCAAAGCTGGAAGGGGCCCTACGGATCACTGAGTCCAGCCACTGTCAATGAGGCACAGTGAGGAATTAAACTCCCAAACTCTGTCTCCACAGTCAGAGACCTAATATGATGTATCAATTCCTTTTACTGGTGCTCTGGGACCATGCAGTTAGCACAAACCTGAATGGGCAGGAGGGCACCTAACCCCATCAGCCACATACACTCTGGTGGCCCCTTTCCCAGAAAGCTGAGAAGGAATTCACAGTCCCAGACCCTGACTCTGCAGTCAAGGTACCCCTAACATACAGAGCTACCTAGAACTGCAATACGGTACACTCAACATCAATGACATGGGGCAATGTCAATGCCACAACACCAAAAATCTGAAAATCTTAACTGGCTACAAAGAAGTGTACAGATAAGAGTGTAGGCATCAGGTGGGCATTCTTGAGGATAGCATTTCAGAAATGGTGAAGTATCACTGAGAAAGGCCTCTCTCTTGTAGCTACCCACCTAACCGCTTTAGTTGGAGGGCCTCTGAAGATTACCTGCCTGTGACACCCTCATTTCCTTGGCAGTATAAGAAGGGATTCCATTCATCATCACTTCCTCCTCTTCATCACTCATTTTCCTAATTTGTCAGTCTCCTCTTTAAACGATGGTGCCCAGATTTGTGTGTAATATTCCAAAGGAGACTGGACACAAGCAAAGTAGAGTGGTATCTGATTGTGCTTTTGTTGATGCAGCCTAGAACTGCATCACTTTTTATAGCTACTGTATCACACTGCTGATTCATGATCAAGGAACCATGTAAGGAAATAGTCACTACTTTTCTCCTCCATAAATAAAAACGGTACTGAGATACCCTATTTAAAAAATTGGTCAACTGTTCTGAGATTATTAATTTTGTTTTTGCTTCTGCGCAGAAGAAAAACACACACCACACTTTCTTCTGTCATAGCAAAAGACACATTTTATAAAATAGGTATTTATATTTTAAGTATAAAGCCTAGTATTAAATGCAAATAAGACCCCTTTCATTTTGTGCAAAATATAAGGTTTTTGTGTAAAACACTAAAGACACTTTCACTTTTTTTCCACAAAAAAAATGTACAATGGAATGCACAAAAACTCTGGTAATCTTCCTCAGAAGGAAGACAAGTTGCTCAAATGAAACACAAACATTTACACCCCTATTCATGATCCGCCACAGTATCTCCTACTTCTCCTTCCCCTGACATCTGAAGTCTGTCTTATAGTAGAGTTGTGGTTATTACCATATGAATACTAGCACATCTGATCTGTCTGAAGGACACACATGCAAGCAAACCCACGTTTGTATGGGTAAAATCCTGTTGCTCAGCATAGTAGATGACACTAGAATAGGTTAATTGAATCAAAATGGACTTCCCGAGTCAACTTCTCCATAGGTTCCATTGATTCAAATGGGCCTACCCTAACTGTGACTTACTTTAGCATAGTAAGTTGCAATTAGAACAGATCCATTTAAATAAATATAACTTATAAAGGAGTTGACTTATAAAATCCCAAAAGATTCCAATGAGCCTACTCTAGTGTGATCTATTACACTAGGCAACAGGATTTAGGCCAATAGGTGTACTATGGGCCACTATAAGAACACTTAAAAACAGAGATGCAGGTACACAGCACTCAGGTACTGTCTCTTCTTGAGTGACTGCTGCCTCATTCAGATGAAGAGTCATAATTGCTTGGTATTTTATTGCCTGCCCCCATAAGCATTTTCTCATAAACATTCATCTGATGAGATGTTCCACAACCATACCTTTCAATTTACAGAAATGTCAGCGTTGCAACAATGCACAGTGCTGGAGAGTCATCAGGGTAGGTGCTCAGTTTCATGCATTAAATAGACTTAATTTTGATATATGGCTTTTTAAATTAACCGAGGCACTGCTACTAGCTTGAAAAGACAGAAAGCTTTGATTTGTGCAAGTGCATTCCAGATGATTTGCTAATTCTATTTGCCAAATTATTATCTACAGCAACATTTCTATTTTGTGTCAGTTTGGATGCCTGCAACACCCACCTTGTCTCCACATGCATTTCTCTCTTTCTCCCATATAAGTGGAGAAACACACCTTTCTAAGAATATTGCTCTAATTATATTTCATGTGAAAGATCAATTTGCTAGGTGCAATTATGGATCAGTAATCGAAGAAAAAAATTATTTACAGAACGATGCCATGCAAAGAGTGAAGTGGAACTCTGCATCGGTTTATGAGACCACAGCTCCTCTGGCACAGGTAGGCAGGGATTTGTTTCCCACTGGCCCTTGAGCTGGAAAGAAGATGCAGGGCGGTGGGCCCTTATACAGCAAGTATAAGAAGTGGGACAATTCAGTGTAACATAACCCACCATTCAGTCACCGTGGCTACCTCCCCCCTTTTTCTCAGAGTTCTGTGTGTTTTGTTCCAGTCAACCTTCATGACAGAGGAGTAGGAAAAATGTTTCAGTTGTTGTTGTTTAGTCGTTTAGTCGTGTCCGACTCTTCGTGACCCCATGGACCAGAGCACGCCAGGCCCTCCTATCTTCCACTGCCTCCCGGAGTTGGGTCAAATTCATGTTGGTCGCTTCGATGACACTGTCCAACCATCTTGTCCTCTGTCGTCCCCAATGTTTCAGTACACGTAGAATATTTTGGGGATGCTTCTTTTTCACCTACTATACATTCTCAAGTAGCCATATAGTGGTTAATTTGACTTACTAGCATCTAGTAGGGTAGTGGATGATATTTACCTGACTGCTGCAATACTAACCAAATCAGTGGTATTTGTGTGTCTCTGTGATGACCATGGGGTATGAGTGTGGGGGTGAATTACCAAAAGCACCCATGGGGTGGAGTAGTAGTACCCCTTGTCTTAAAACCTGAATTTGTTGTGTTAAATCTGTTAAAATAAAATGTGAGTGCAGGAAAAGGCAAGGAGAAACTTCAGTACAGTTCACCCTGCTGACAGACAGGCTGCATTGTACCATGGCCTCACTGTGAGCTAGAACAGTCTCATATTAACTTAGGATATAACTTAGATTGTGACTGAGGCCAAACAGTGTCCATCCTTTTGAACACTGCCTACCTGCAGAGTCTGGATTCATAAGTAGGATGAAATCAAAGAGATCCCCATATCTGGTCCCACTTTGAAATAAAAGGTAAGTATTGGTAGAAAGCATATAAAATAACTGCAATTCTACAATCTTTTTCATCTCTATTTCACTTACAATTTAAGAATATAATTCATAGCAAGAAAATGTGGATTGCCTACCAACGAGCCTCTTTTAAAAGAGAATTTTAAAAAAATATACTAGCACATTTTGAAATATACTGATTCAGCTGCCTGAAATAACCCCTGAGGTTGTCATGGTTCCTTCTTACAATGACAATGATTTGGCCCAGTTCACAAAGATAAGGTTACAGAGTGGAAGGCATACATCATGCAGAAAGCACAAGACAGGCAGGTTGATCAGAAAGACAGGAACAAGCTACCCAGTGTTACTTTTACTAGTTCATGCATCACTGAAGGCAACAATTACTGCATTTTCCAGGCTGCACATTTTACAGAAATGCACGTAAGTCACTTTTGAAAATGCACAAATTTTATCCGAGGACAAAAAAAGTCCACTGCCATTTCAGTGGATTTTTTTTAATTGTTTCTTGTTTATCACGGAAAGATGAATCAAAACAGGACTCAAACTCCTAAAGACAAGTGAGTGGACATAACTGCCAAACTTGCATTTATTGTTTAAATCCAGTCACTGCCTTTGACCTTGCCAAGGCGACCTCCGACTGAAAACAAAGTGTAGTGAGAACCTTCTCATTCTTTCACCATTTGAAAATCTGAAAGAGGAGGATTTAAGATGCCTTCTTTAACTTGCTCAGCCCTAAAAAGCCCCACGCCACTTGAATAGGGCTGATCAAATTTCTGATTTACCGTAACAGAGCATTTAAGTAGCCAGCATTAAGCAAGTATCATTTTAACTCTGGTGTAGCTTCTGATTGCTTAGGCTATAATCCATGTATCCACTCTAATTCAAGAGAACACAAAAGAGGCTTTTCAAGACAGTTAACTTGGTAGAAGTTGAATCTTATGATCAGGCTCCAGGTTATAAGCTCCTGCCTTGTAATGTGGATTTTAATTTCATGCCTTTTATTTGTCATATAAGACACTCTATTGATCTTGCAGTACCTTCTTCTCCAGCATTTGCCTAGTCGAAGTGGGGGTGGGGGACACAGCTGCACAGTTTCCTGTCTCATAACCATAACCTTTGTACTTTTAAGAGAAAGATTATGGGAGGCTTTCTAAAGCAATCAATCTTACTTGACAGCTTTGACATGTTTATTTGATGGGAAAAGGCTGGTTTGTATGGTACCACACTAAGCTGGACATTTTCCTAGGAATTCTTCTCTCTTACAGGAAAATGCTTCACCAAGCTATTCCATCCTGCAGCCATGTAGCGCTGACTGATCAAATTAGCAATAGCCTCCAATGATTCCTCAGCCCACTTACCAGGTCTCATGGATGGAAACTTGTGGAACTCTTTCACATATAGTAAGCTCCCTGTGTCAGCTCTGTGGTCCCTCTATTCCGGGCTAAGTTCCTTAGCAAAACAATGCCTAATGGGCATGCCTTCTAAAATGGTACCAATCCTCAGACTAATAAGATACTTCTCGAGCTTAGATTGCTAGCACTACCAGTTAAATCAAGCTGTACTATCCTGGGACTAAGTAGTGTTGAATTATTTGATTAGTGATGGCCTCCAAGAATTCCCAAGCCTTCTTCATTGAACTTTTTAGTTGATCCAAGTGGTAACTGTTTCCTGTCATACATTAACTCAAGTTCCAGGGTACTTTGCATTTGTTGTTCCTAATGGCATCATGCAGCCTGCGGGCAGGACCTAAGGGCCATCAAAAGGATCTATGAGATTGACTCTGCATAGACCATTATTCTATCTGTTTGTTACTATATCAGTCAGATATGAAAAGTAATGTCTGAAGATTCTCAATGCTCAGTGCTTATGATTAAACAACATATGTCCCTGAATGAATGAAGAACCAGAACGTTGTAGTTTCTTGATTCTGCTTTAATGCTACCATCTCTAAGCACACCTGGAAGCAAGTCCTGTTGAGTTCTTGCACTCAGGTTTCTATTGATTCATGCTAACAAGTATACCTATTGATCAGTGCTAACAAGTCATACATTTTTAAAAAAATGCTAGATTCTAGAATAACCATATTTATTTAAAGCAGGACACAACCAGAAACACTTCAGTAAAAATTAAAATGTTTGGGTAGCACATAAAGAAATGAGTTCTTCCTCTTGAGGAAACTTCTCCCTGCAACATTTGCTTGCAAATGTGGCCAGGTTTGGGACATTAGTCACAGTGGTTCCTTTGAAGATATCACTTTTAATTAGAACTCTTAAAAAATAAGGTGAAACTCTTACTTAGTGCTTGGTTAAACCTTGTGGGGTTTAGTAGCCACTCCATTAAGTTAAAAGAACAGCACCATTATTAGGTAATCAGGATGTTGTATCTGTAGAAGGACTTCCACACTGGCTAAATATCTTCAATTACAGAGACTCTCCAAGTGGAGACACTGGGAGCAATCAGCAGCTCCTCATTTATAGAACTGCTTTCTTGGACAATTCAGCTCTGGACACAATCCAGCTTGTTACAGCTAATTCAAAAGAAAACTGCAGTGCTGTCTCTCAGTTGCAAACTGGGCTCATCTTACTATTGATTCCAGTGGTTTTCTACAACTAGAACACTGGTTTTAGCAGGTGGGAGAATTTGCAAGGTTTATTCTGGAAGCACAGCACACCTTATATATATATATAACACATATATATCAAAATGCTTTTGAAATGACTCCTCTGGAAATCACATTGAGAAATGTAATAACACTGCTTGATTCTTTAATACTCAATTAAAAAAACTTGAGGACAAGCTGTCAATTGAACTTGCTTCCAAGTTTGCTTAAAGATATAAGTATTTTTTCCCCAGTTTTTAGTGTTGGCAACTATTGCATTTTAACAGAGCCAGGAGCTGTATTTCTGCTTGAGCAAGGACTGAAGAGTCAGCTCCAGACAACATGCATTAGTATTTAATGCTTTGGAAATCAAAATGCTTGGCATATATTATCTCAAAGTTTGTTCTCAGCCTTGTGTTGACTGAAGGGGTTCCTTAACTCCCACTTCTTTCAGAGACCTTGGAAAAGTTCATTTTGTATTTTAAGAACGATAAATATGATGAGCAGTGGAGGTTGGTCCATTCGGGCAAATGAGGCACAGATTCAACTAAGATTCTGGCAACAGAAAGAACTGTAAGAATGGGTGTGAGTGAATCCAACTGTCCAGTTTTAAAATCATGAATAGAGGAATACAACAGATAAGAATAATTCTGGTTTCAGGATAAGGCCAGAAGTAAATGAATGAATGAATGAATGAATGAATGAATGAATGAATGAATGAACAACTCTGCAAGAAAGGTCAAGATGAGAAATTGAATTTGTTGATGGTCATCCATGATTTTCATGAATCCAAGTGATGAACCCAGGTCTCCTGAGTCTTAGTCTGACATTATAACTACTCTACCTCATGGGCTTGTGCTTCCACATTCAAAAGAAAATTCCTCAAGTGTCCATATAGTTAAGTGCCCTAATCCCCCAATAAGTGGATCCTTTCATAAATAAATGTTTGTTCCCATGATAGGAAGAGCTATCTGACATGGACTTGGAGTTAGACAATGACAGTCAGCATGCCTTTTGGTATTGTTTTTGCATGTCCTAGTACCTCTTCCCAAAGCTGCTTTCCCTTTCCTTTATAAACAGACACAGAGAGAGAGAGAGACAGGCAGGCAGGCAGTGGGACTATTCTGTTGATGTATAATGTACAGTTATCGCCTTAATGTTTTCTTCACGCACCTCTCCTACTCAATACTTTTGTCAAGCCTTTTGACCAGACTTTTAAAAAATTACTTTCTAAAGACTATAACTCCCAGAATCCTTAGCCAATGTGGCCACTGGCCATGATGGTCGGGGGATTCTGAAAGCTGTAGCCCAATACATAACTTATGCTGTGTTATGATCTTGGTGCAGGAATTCATAATCTTGTTTTGATTTTTAGGTCCTTTCCAACTCAAATGCAGGTTGAATAAAAACATCTTGGATTTAGATTAGAAATCGTTTTGGATATACCCATGAGTTCAAAACCCAGGAGTTTTTCCAGAGCAAAGACCTTATCTACATTCCTTTAAGGTAACCTCTTGTAATCTTTGCTATTTAAGCGTAGATATTTTGGGTAGCTTTGGAGAACTGCTAACCTGGTGTAAAGCACAGGCATAGTAAATCCTGTGAAAGTTAGGGAAAGAAAGGAGCTAAGTGCTTAATTTATCCTTAACAGCATTTTCTCTTATAGAAAATTTCTGAAAAGGTGTGAAGGTGTTCTTGCACCTACATAATATACAGGATCTAATTATATTCTAAAGTGATATAATTACTTCCTGAAATGAACCCAATGCTTTGCTAGTATCTGAAATGGCAATTTCAAAAAGAAAGAAAGAAGGCCTATAATACACTCTACAATAGGATTCTCTACAAAACCACTTTAATGACCTATCAGAGCTACAGTTAATGGTCCTCACATGTTTGCTGGAGAATGGTTTCACGTGCTAAAAGGTTTTCTCATTCAAATAACAGAGGAAATACTCCATATTCCCAGGTGTCAAACTCTATATGGCAGCAGAAGCCCTATGTATTGAATAGGCCTCCATTAATATTGATATCAAACATGTTCTTTCTATGTGCAATGGCGGCATAGCCTTGCCTTGTTGAAAGTAGCTAGAGTGAACCTACTCTTAAAGAGATGCTCCACAAACTCTCCTTTCTCTCTCCCCTTTTTTGGGGCAAGACCATTGGTTGGTTATTATCTAAACAGGATACTGATCAATTGAGGATACTGATCAATCACTTTCAGTCTTGCTCCTAGACTAAGATGCTTTAGTTACCCTTCTCCATGTCCTTCAAAATGAGAAGGAGAGCGGCTATGTGACCTGATTGATTTATATTTTTTGGCTTTTGCAGTGGCTACTATCTATCTATCTATCTATCTATCTATCTATCTATCTATCTATCTATCTATCTATCTATCTATCTATCTATCTATCTATCTATCTATCTATCTATCCATCCATCCATCCATCCATCCATCCATCCATCCATCCATCCATCCATCCATCCATCCATTCAGGTGTCATCAAGTCAATTTAGACATGGTGCCTCTTTTCAGGGTTTTCTATGTAGCAAGTATTCAGAAGTGGTTTACCATTCCCTTCTTCTGGAGGTGCACTAGGACTGTGCATCTTGCCCAAAACCACATAGGTTTTGGGCAAGATGCTTAGACTCTTCTGAGTCTAAGATGCATAGACTCTTCTGAGTTGCACAGTAGGAAGTTGCACTTTTAGGTTCTTGCTCCACAAGCAGATACTTAACTTGCTGAGTTATCCAGTCAGCTCATATAGCATCATTTCCAACCAAATTTCATGTTCATGGATTTATCAGAGATCTTGCAATGAACATTAATAAAATTAACAACAAAACAATATTGAAAAACAAGAGTTTTGGATGTTAGCTCCTGGTATTTCTCATCATTGGCTATACTATGCTTGCAAGGGCTGATATAGTGTGGTAACATGTGGAGGTCTACTCTTTGCCCAGTCATGCCGTAAAACAGTAAAACCATCTTCATAAAGTAGTTCAGAGAAAGCTCAAGGCAAGCAAAGCAGATTAAACAGTGAATCAGCTTTAAAATGCCTAGGTCAGTGACAGGTAACATTTGGAACACCAGATGTTGTTGGGCTCCAGAGCCAACATGTCATGGATCATAGGAAATATCCTATTTTGTCAAGCATCCAAGAGATAAAGTGGGCTACATCTAGAGGGCTGCTGTGGGCAATCCCGACTGAGGGATAAATAAATAAGATTTATCCTGGCACTGAAAAAGATTGTAAGATAAAGATCAGCAATACTTCCACAGGAACATTGCTCCTGCTGGCTAAGTGGTTGCCGATGTGAGTGTCACTGTTGCTTCAAGCACATCATGCACACAACTGTCTGGGTTGTCCATGATGTGACATGGGCCTCTTGTTCACTAATTAGGCAGGATGTAGATTTTGGGTTTCTGTTGCTCTTTTATTCTATGACAAAGGTAACACATTTGACAAAAATAAACAGAAAAGGCTTGGCGTTAAAAACAGAAGAATAAAACCAAGAATAGATTGGGTTTTGCTCATTATTAAGCTCTAAAAGCTTCTTCTCCAAGAAGTAGCACATAGAAGAAGGGTTGGGTAGTGTGACTATGCCACTGTTGCTTCCCTGTCCATTAATGTCTATGCACCTCCTGCAACGGTCCTTCAATGTTTCACCTCATCTTGAGAAGCCTATGATTGGTTCTGTTCCAGCAGGTAACTTTTTCACATCTCACATGTTGTCCTCTTCTCTGAAGCCTCTATTTGCTACTCTCGCCATCCTAAGCCTTAAAAAATGCTATGTGAAAATCACATCCTTTGACAGAGGGAAACAAGCAGCCAGTTGAATAAGGTTCACAGTAATTCAAATAATATTATTGTCAGAAGGCAATGAAGGCTATTTGAGGTCTTGTCACTTTTGGTTATCTTAAGATCTGTTCAGTCTGTACACAGAACATATCATATGGGAAGCCAGACTAGATTCAGAGGAAGGAGGAATGAAAATTGGTGGAAGAAATGTCAAAAAGTTTAGATGTGCAGATGATACCAACTTACTCGAGCCTTGTGGCACAGTGGTTAAATGAGTACACAGCTCGCTGGGGGAGGGCAATTTGTAGCCTGCATAATTAACTTGTAAACTGCCCAGAGAGTGCTTTAAGTGCTATAGGGTGGCATATAAACAGAACACTTTGCTTTTTTTTTTTTTACTGGCAAAAGGCAGCAATGACTGGAAACAACTTTCAATGAAAGTGAAAGAAGAAAGTGCCAAAGCAGGACAGCAGGTGAATGTTAAGACAAAAATCATGACTACAGAAAAACACAACTTTAATGTTGAGAATGAAGAAACTGAAATAGAGATTTTCTATATCTAGGTTCAATCATCACAACCAAACAGAAACTACAGGCAAGAAATCAGAAGAAGACTAGGAAGAGCAACAATGAAGTAGCTAGAAAAGATCATCACGTGTAAGGATGTGTCATTGGAGACCAAGATCAAGATAATCCACACTTTCATATTTATGATCACCATGTATGAGTGTGAAAGCTGGACAGTTAAGATAGCTGACAGGAAAAACAATGGTTCATTAGAAATGTGGTGCTGGAGATGAGCTTTGCGGATACCCTGGGCTGCCAAAAAGGCAAACAAATGAGTCCTAGATCAATTCAAGCCTGAACTATCTCTGGAGGCAAAAATGTTGAAACTGCGGCTGTCCTACTTTGAGCACATCATGAAAGGCAGGATTTTCTGGAAAAGACAACAATGATGTGAAAGGTGGAAGGCAGCAGGAAAAGAGGAAGATCAAATACGAGATGGTTTAACTCCCTAAAGGAAGCTGCAGGTTTGAGTTTGCAAAAGCAGAACAGGGCTGTTGAGGACAGAACATTTTGGAAACTGCTCATTCATAGGGTTGCCATATGTCAGAGGTGATTTGACGGCACACAACAACAACAACAATTGAACAAATTTGCTGCTTGTTTGTTGATTGATTGTTTTTTCTGATTTGATATAAGATGGTATGTAACTATAATCAGCAAATGGTATTTGGCTTTGGTATGTAACTATAATCAGCAAATTAAAAATTAAACTTTAAATATAAATATAGCCTTTGATTCTATGAATGAGTGACTCCTTTTGTTTATGACATTAACCATAGCTTATCTTATGCTTTCTTCAATATTTCAGACAGGTATTAGCCATGTATGCATTCTTTTAAATTGCTAATGCATTAATTAATTTGTTATCCTGTTGTAATGCGGATGATTAACGAACTAGAATTCCTTAATTGCTTGACAGCTCTGGTAATAACAGTTTCCACAATAGTAAAGGAAACAATGGGTAATGTATTAATGCTTCATTAATGTAATAAATAAGATAGTGACATACTAAATGACACTGTGCTAATTCCCTAATTGCTTTTAAAATGCTTTGGAGGGAGATTCAATGATCCATCAAGCACCTATTTAAAAAAAGCAAAAAAAAAAAAAGGGAAAAGAAAAGAAAAAAGAAAAAAGACAGATACACCTAGATGCCTAACATTGGAGTGTCTTTAATTCACTTTATGGCAGACTATCTAAAACAAATGAGCTGTGGAGAATTGCTCTTTCTACGATGAGTATCCAACCTGTTTAAATACTTTCTCTTGAAAAGCACTTTTATCATTCAGTCAGGAGAGACAAGTGAAAAGAGATGCTAAGAATTTATCCATAGAATATTGCCAAAATCCAGAGAATATTGCCAAATTTTGCTTTTCCAGTTGAGTTGTGGAAATGTGAGATGATGATAATAGTAAAGTTGGCCTGATTTCACCTGCTCAAACTCCAGGGGTGGTTGAACTGGCTCACTCAAGTGCATTTGGTGAAATGATTTCCATTCAGCGTTACAATCTGTGTCATTCTTTATACTACAAAGAAGACCAATGCCAGATTAATGATCGTATCAGGGTTGCTACAGTGTGCTGTTACTGCTTTGAGGTCAACACTTCCTTACAACATTCATGGGGAAGGATGGGCAGGAGAGCTGAAGGTGGTGTGGGAAGAGGCTTGTGGCTGGGAAGAGGCACCATGAAGTAGGCCTCTACTCTGGAAAGGACCAGGGCAATAAGGGGAAAGCAAGTAAAGTTCAAAAATGGCTTAGATTAAGCCAAACTATTTTACTCTGGAACACAGAGTGGGGAATCCAGCTCTCAACCCTAGGCTCCATGATCACGTGCTCCAACTCAGCAAAATATCCAGCCAGCTATTTCAGTGCATGATGAACAATTTTAGAAGACTTGAGGGATGATTTGGTCATCCCCATCATATAGACAGTCCCACGTTTTTGAACCATGTTGTTCAACATCATTTCTATGTGAATTAGCTGTGAGGGACCTAGGCTGCATTGACTTCCAAGTCCTTCCACTTCTTAGTGATATAGCCTTGTGTATCTGAAACCAGATGCTAAATTCATCTATCAAGTAACTTTCCCAAGCCTTGTTTGTGTTGCTGCCCACTCTGCTTCAGATTGGAATCGGCACTCGGTGTCAAAGCATGCAATTACAGTAAGGCCACAGTATTTTCAGGATCAGTAGCCACATTTTCACTTATCTGCTGCCTGAAAATATTAAATAAATCCCCCCAGAAATATGCATTCCCAAGGTATATTACCAGAACTTGCCAATAGAGGGAACCAAAGACTATGCTATATATAGCATTTTTCTGTCCGTGCTTTTCAGCAACTGCAAGAAGGCACCCTGCGGATGCCATGGTCCTACTGTAGACAGCTGAAATGGTCTGTTCCTGGTCGCACTGGAAAGGGTCACTTTCCAGGGGGTGGTCTCCCTTAAAGTGACCCTTCCATCTGCCAAGGAATTGCTCCAGCTTGGTCCAAAAAGTAGTAACCTCACAGATGGACCAAAAAAAAAAAAAAAAAAAAAAAGGTCCAGCTTGAGCCTGTATCAGGGCTGGGCTGGAGTGCAATACCTTGTATATCGTATGATCTCTGGGAAATAGATTTCACCAGACTGCTCCACAAGTGGACTAAAATGCAATCTATTTACCCATGTGTTCACATGCAAGAAGAACTCATTCTAAGCTAAACAAGCATCAAAATCCATGTAGCCCCACTCTGCTCACTTACATAGTCTCCCTGTATTCCCTTTTCTGGATCCACAGAATGGTGAGCACTATTCTGGAACTAACAAATCAGATACTAATGGAAGAAACACACAATTTCTATGCAGCTGTACGCAGGAGCACCGGAGAGGAGTCTTTTATTAGTCAGCAATAAGTCTGAAGTTACATTTTCCCTTGAATAATATTCATTACAAGGGGGACCAGGGAGAGAACCCGATGTGCTAATGACCTTAAAAGAATGCCAAATCTGCATTTGCTCTTGCAAGCAAAATTACTGTCGGCTTTCTAATAATATATTTTGTTTTTAAAGAACTGGTTTTGAATCATAGCTTTCAGGCTTCTTTTAAACAATACGGAGCTGCTTAATGTTTAATTTATTCAGAAACGAAAAGAATTCTGCACAAAAGGCCTGGTTTTTAGCATAATGGAAGCATAGAAACTACAGATGTCTAAGCAATGGTTGTAAAATCCTGCAATTTCTCTGTCCTCCAAGTAAACACAGGGTACAGAAGTTCTATTGTGGTGACTGTCAGCCATCAGGTGCAGCACTGACATCTCGCTTAGATTGTTTCCTCGTGTTAGCAATCCAATTACAGCCTTTTGAACAGGATAAGCAGAAGCACATCTGATAGCAACACAGCTCACATCTACTGTGGTTAGCTATTCTTCAAGAACTTGTATGGCTTTAAAACTGCATAGGGTAGATACAGTTAGATTGAGTTGGATAGTCTAGATGTCATCCCTGGCAAATGGACAGAATGGTTATATCATCTCCGGCATCAAAGACAATGTATCTCTCTGTGTCCTCTGCTGGGGAATGTGAGGGAGAAGGTGTGATTGCACTCATGTTGTGTTGGTGGGTTTTCCAGACTGATATCCAGTAATAAGTCACATCTAGAGTAGGCTAATTGAATCAGTGGGGATTTGGTGAGTCCACTCCTCTGTCAGTACCATTGATTCAATGAGCCTATTCACGTTGCAATTTACTACTGCATTTCAGCCCCATAGCCAAGTGAACAGAGCGCTGGATGTGGTGGGCCTCTGATCTGATTTAGTGTGGTCTTCTTATATTCTTAACAAGAAGGGGGAAGGAAGCAGAGAAGAAAATCATATGTGTACATGTGTGTTTGTCTCAATGCAACTAAGATTACAGAAATATTTGGATATCTTGGGAAGATGTTTCACCTTCCACCTTCTTTAGCTAATTTGAATAAAAATATCCTGGATGCAGAAAGGTGGAATCCAGGACTGCTGCCTTATGATTTGAAATAACAAGTAAAAATCACAGATTTTGGAAACTGGAGGAAAGCTATCCCAAGAGACATGCTGAAAGCATTCACAAAACCTAATTATTATGTTGTAGAACACTGGATGGAGAGCTACCATAAATTAATTGTGTTGCCTGTTGTCATTTGTCGCATAATGGACAGGAAAGATTTCTCCTTAAAAAGGTCCTTGTTTCTTTAGATGTCAGCTTCAATGATATGTTCAGGATACCTTGGTAAAGCGGGTGTTTGTTGAATTCACTGGTTTTGTATTGTTTTCGTGCAATTTTGTTCCATTACAAACGTGTCTAATTACAAGAGTGAAGCTGTTTATAATATTTCTCTTTCTATGTCTGTGGTGGCAGGATTTCAAATCTAATTAAGCACCTAATGTTTCATCCTCAGTGATCTACAATACCGTTCTAGATAGAGCACTCTCTTATTCACAGCACTTGAAGAAGGCAGAAGGCAAAACAACTTGGCATGATATTCAAATATGTCTGTTTTCTTAGTGAGTGTAATGTATATGTTTTCAGCGATAAGCTGCATCCTTTGGGATCCACATTTTTAAATGGTTTGATTCATTCAGGTTTTTAAAAATCATGTCTGTGTCTGTTTATCTGCAGAGTGTTGTTTGCGTATAAGGAATGTCTGTCCATTCTTGTACGAACAAGACCACACATAGTGTGTCACTGAGGCCAACAGTAGAAAGTGTGTGGCTCAGCACTCCCCCTCCCATTAGATTTCTGCATTCCTCTTATTGCGGCTTCCATTTCAAATCCCCAGCATTCTTACTGTTTCAAGCCTTGTACTCTGTACAAGGCACTGGAGAGAATTAGAAGGGGAACAACCTGGCACTGATAGTGAATCCTCTCTGTGGTTTAGCTGGAAGGAGCTATCCAAAGTGCTGAATGTATTTTAAGGACAGAATTCAGACCCTTTGAAAGCCCAGACTTCATTCACTGCCCCATAAATTAGAGTGACCAGCCTTCTCTAACCCCAACTGAACTGTGTCCCAGAGACAGAATTTGGTTTACAATGTGCCTTGTTCTGAGACACACCCAATTTCCATCTATGCTGATTTATTGGAATCGTCTTATATAAATTGTTATGCCTAATAGATGCTTCTGGCTTCCTTCGCCAGCCTCCTGCTATTTGTGCTAGTCATGTAGGGAACAATTAGACAGCATCCCCATTCTTTGCACACTTTAATGCCAGTACAGATTAAAGCCCACTATTTAGAGTGCTCATTGTCTCTGTCAAATCCTGTGCAGAAGTGTGACTTGTTGTACCTGGGGCATAATGGTCCTTCAGCCTCTGCATATAAAGATCAATATTAATTAAATGCAGATTGAAACAGTTCTCCATGTCATATCTGGGTGTCTTTCCCAACAGCAGAGACAGACTTTGCAAGTAGAAATGCAAAGATATATTCACTTTTTTCTCCCATGGAATTCATTTACCTACACTATCCAACATCAGTGGCAATATTTCTGGGGCTTTAGGACATGGGATTTAGGCATTTTAAACACCCAGAGGCTTAGAAGGAGGCATCTGTTCATTAAGAACAGTCTCTTACACTGGGGACAATCTTTCACATATCATCACCCTAGACAATACAAAACATAAAGAACCATAGCACATAACAAAAAGCATGCATAGTTCCCATCTCATCTACAATATGTTAATGTTGCAGGATTGTAAGAATTTCTGCAGTAGCATTTGAATCACTTCCTATTGAGTGCTCGTAACAGGAAATGTTTTTGCAGAAAAGGGCCTCATTCAACCACACCCATGAAAATCAATGGGGCTAGCATTAGTTATGACTAATGTTTCCTCAGGACATGTGTGACTAACATTGAATGGATTACAGCTACAGTCAGAGATTGTATCTCAGCTTGTCTCATTTTATTTGACACTTCTTTTGTCTCTCCAGGAGGAAACAGAGAGTTGCCATCACCAGGAGACTAGCATCCTGGTGTGTGTGTATGTGGAGATGCAGAGTGTCTCTACCAGATCATGAAGCCCTCCTGCTGCTGATCCTCATATCATTGTTGTTGCCTTCTCCAAGTCAATTACTAAGGACAAGAGCTGGGATACAGAAAGAATCCCAACAGAAAAAGGAAGCAAATTGATGGTGGAAAGAGCAATGAAGAAGAGATCAGCCCACTCAGAAGTGGGGCTATTGCAAGTACGGTATATTACTCAAGGACAACCAAAAGTAGACACTCAAATTACACATTATAGGTACAGTTTGAATCCTTCTATGGAAACTCAGTGAGGGTGTGGAATTGGTAAAGCTACTCCTTAAATATTTCAAGTACCTCTAAAGCCCTATTAGGGTCACAGTAAGTTTAAGCTGTGGAGTTAGTCATTCAGCTGACTTAATTCTAGAAAAGAAATGATAAGTCAAGGTAAGAGAAATTGTAACGGTGAAAGTCCAGCCCTACCAGTTATCACATCAGTTCCATGCAGAAAATTCCAAAACTCAGGTCAAACGGTCTGAAGTGAGCATGATAACAGTTGAGAGCAAAATCAAATGGGAATCATCATATAAGAAAACACAATGAGGTCCAGTGACATGCAGGGCAAGGTAGTCAACAGGAATTAAGACAGCAGGGCTTCGGAGCTGTCATTCCAAAAAGGATGCAGTTAATTTTCAGCACAGAGCTGGACAGGGGCATCACTCAAGGCTTAGTTTTTGGTCATTTACCCTAAGTCCTATTCTTAGAGAAGATCTCTATTCCTGACTAGCACTGCTGCAGAGGAGAGTATATCTCTTATGTATGATCTCCAACTAAGTCTTTGCCTTCACACATCATGGACTGGGAGAGGATCCAGTGCACTTGCCCAAGGGAGGAACCTGGATGTTCCTCTTGGGGCTGCGCCTGCCTGAAACCCAGAAGTCTGAAAGTCCTTGGCATTCCCTGAACCAGGGATTCATCTTCACTTGGAGACTCCTGCACTAGGTGTGTGAAATCTGCTTGGGTTGTGGAAAGTCTCATGTTTGACCTCTAGTACTTCCAAATGAAAGGGAATAGGAAGCTATTCTTTGTTAGTTCTTTGTGTGGCTACCAAGTCAAAGTGGTCACCAGTGGGTGATACTGGATCAGATGGTCAAATAGTCTGGCCCACTGTAAGGCACACTCCTGCTGTGGGTGGTTCTTCAACCTACTTGGAGCAGATTGTTGGGCTGCACATGGAGAAAGGAGAATGACCCAAGAAGATCCGACAGCAGATGCCACCATGGTATTTAGGTCATTGTCTACATTGTGACCTTCATTGTTATTGCTACTATTGTTAGGTAAACATGAGTAGTTGAAGAAGTCCCATTAAAACAAGAATTTACATAAGTATCCTATAATTGTCTACATAAACGTCAGTCCACTGAACTCAGAAATACTTGATTCCAGAAGCGATTATACGATTGCAATCTAAGGGGTTAATCACACGTAAGAAAAGAACCTCAGTTATACCAATTCTTTTCATACCTCTGTTGTACCAATACATTTTTTCTAGCAGTCACATGGCATATACAGTATATTGGCAGGAGCGTTCACATTATTTTTAACTGCATTGATTCATTTCTTTCTATTTCAACCATTATAGCAAGCTACATTGCCCTTTAATTTTGTATTGAGTCATTTTCTCTACTGTTTCTTGGAGCAATCAGCCCACCCCTTGTCCTTTTTTAAAAATAACAAAAGTGGTATATTGGTAAAGCAATAGAGCAATACATGAAGAACAGAGTTAAAAAGAAAGAGAAAGAGTAGATCCTACAGTCATTTCTTTACAATTCAAAGCAGGAAATGTCTCTCTCTAGCCCTCTTTCACACACAAAGGGGGGGGGGGAGGTTGTCTCCTTCAAGCTGTCTTCTTCTGAGCAATGTATTCATGTTGTTTGCCCTAGCAGCAGTCACTACTACCGAAAACAAGTGGCTTACTAATATACCTTTATTTATTTTTTTCCAAAAAGAGGATACAAGCACAGTGGCCATGAACTGGCCATAGCACCCAGAAATTCTACTCCTTTGTAAATGAAATAAATCAACAGCAACATTCACACTTATTGAACCAATAAGGAATGAAGCGATTCATCATTGATAAAATTTAAAACAACCCTCCTGGTGAGGGGGAAATAAACCACTTGCCAGGGGAAATGAATTGCTGTTGGCTGTTCGTCATGTGAATGGAAAATTATGAAACAATCTAAAAAACGGCCAAATTGCTATAACCGGGGTTCTTTTGGCAGGTGTGTTTGAGCCCTTAGATCAGCCTCTCTACAGCTCATGATAGAAATTTGAAGCCAACTTCCATCTCCTAAGTGGAAAGATGGCTTCATGTATCTGACACTTTCATGCAGGGTTTATTGGTGGGCTGCATATGCCACTGCACACAGTCCAAGAGGCATGTGAAATGAACATACAATTTTCATTGTGTGTTTGCTAATTCCACACATATGATTTGCAAGGGAAAATAAATCCTATACTATCTGCATAAGGGGAGACTTTGCAAGCAAAAAACCTGACCCAAATGTTATACATCATAGTGGATCCTGGCGTATGAGATATTAATTCTTAGGGTGGGGGGGGGGGGATCCTTCCTATTTTCCTGTCAATTTTTGCAATCAAAGTAAAATTACAAAAACACACTTTTTAAACTCACGTTATTTCATTTCAAACAATTATGGTCCATAATAACGAAAGCCTTCTTAATGATGTAATGCCATTAGCAGTCATCCTTTCACATTTTAACTTTCTTAATTCACTTTACGTAGCTATAACCAACGTTTTTATGACTCACAAATGATCATCAAATGCTTCAGATATGTTTCCTGCTCCTGGCAGAAATAACATTTGGCACACAAAAATAAATCTTAAAACAGTGTCCTGATTGCATAGTGCTCAAAATAGTTATTATTAGTTCAGTTGGCCTCCTTACTGTCATTGAAAAGGAAAGCATTATACATAAGAATAAACACATTTCTTCCATGCTGTGCCTTTACTGTTCCTTTGGTCCCTTCTTGCCCTGTACTTTATTCTTTTTTGGAACATTTCAGCATCCCGCATTGAATTAGATATCTGAAGCATCCTTGCTAAATTTCTTGCTCTTGGAACAAGGAATTACTAACACACTAAGAGTCCATGAATATGTCACAAGAATGAGACAATGATTGCTTATTTTTTTTATAAAGGTTTCCACATTTTGCACAAAATGCCTCTGTCCAAAACTAGTGTCTTACCTTTTTATAAAGCTAGCTGTGCATTAACACAAAGAAACAGGCATGCACACAGTAAACACTCAAGGACCAGCTGGCTGATTAAAAAGATACAAGCAACCCATCAGATGAATTTCCTGTTTAAAGATTCATTCATCAAGGATACTGCTATCCTAGCTTTTCGGAGCGGTGCAATCATACAATTGTGTTGATCTGGACAAGAATCTGTCTTGCAGATGCAAAAACTCTCTTTGAGAGGAGCAAAGACAATCTCACCATCTTGAAGGCAAGGAGATGAACACTGAACACAAAATCAAGAGAAGCTAAGATTTGCAAAAATCCTGAATTGAACTGGCAGACAGTACTGTGTTTTGAAAAGCTATAGATGAGTAGTGCCTTCAAATATATGTAGAGGTTTTACTGACAGGGTTCTAACATTTGCCACTTCTAAAATACGATCAACCGCAGCAGGAGTGACACAAGGCTTCCTGCCACCTGATGCAAAAATCAAAACATTCCCTCTCCCACACACATAAACTATATGGGGAGTGGAAACACTACCAGGCTGCACCTGAGTTGTATGCATAACAGTTGCCAACCTTAGCACACTGTAAAAAGAAGCCAAGGCTATCTGGTGGTTTGAGAGAGAACAGGTCAAGCAACAGAGATTGTACTGCATATCTTCATCACCCTAACTTTTTGCTGCCTGAGGTGTTGGACAAACTGCCTCAGTTTGTCCAATGTTAGGGGAGGGCTTGAACAGCAGTGACAAAAGGTCATGTGCAAGTCCCTTGCTTCATTTAACCCTGCATACAACGGTCAGTCACTAGATATAACCAGCTCCAAAAACACAGAAACCCCTGAGAAATACGCATGTATAGTTTCAAATCCAAGTAGCTGACAGATGGACGACACCCTCCCTTACATGTTTTCCCTTTTTCGAAATAAACGTGATGAGAAAGATGTCTTTGAAAATTTGGGAAATTAAAAGCATGTGCATCAAAGTGTAAATGCAGTGGCAGGTTTTTGTTCTCTACTCCGTTACATATACAGAGAACTGCAATTCATGCAAATGCTAATTTTAAAGAGGAGGTTCTGTTCCATAAAAACGCCAGGCGTCATTTGGGTTGAAAGTCAGGCATGCGTACTCTTCGGCAGCAGTAGGTTTCTTTCAGTACAGAATATCAAGATACCGTCAACCACAGCGCTGAAAAGCCGACAGCTTTCCAAAAAAAGAAAAATGAGATGGGGGGGGCAGGGAGAAAGTGCTTGCCAATGAATCACAACTGTTTTACCATATGCCACTCTGTTCTGCCAAGCATCACCAGCCTGGGCTACTTTTAAGCAAATTTCATTAGAGCCTTGCTTAGAGCAGTGCTCATTAAAAAGTATTACTGAAAAATGTCATGTTTTGCTTTCCTTCCTTCCTTCTTTTTATAAATGGGGAGCAGGAGGAGGAAGACAAAGACTTCCTTTTTTAAAAAACCAAGTCAACTGGCTCGTACTTATTGAAAACTGATATTGTACAGGAGACTAATCTCAAGCTTGCATTTATTTCCTGGAGCTGTCAGCATCACATCTGGGAAGGTGAGCGATGAAATTAGTACTGCTCTAGTTGTCTAGTGCTAATACGAATGGCTTTTCGAGGAGGGAGGAGGAAGAAATTCATTCCAAACACATTTGGTATGAACCTACCTAATTCGCACTTGCTGAAATAATATATGAAACAAAATGCAGTGTTCACACCTCTCTGAACTTCTCAGTGACATCCTCCAGTCACAAAATGCACTCCATCCTGAGCCAGAACAGCACAGCTGGTTTCTTAGCAAGACTACCCAGAGAATCAACTGTGGCCATGGAAGTAGATCTTGGTACTCCTGGTGCTCTGATTATTATTATTTTTTCAATGTTATTGTATTTTTAGTACAACTTTATATTTACTTTTCTTAATTTTCTAAATTTTTGATTTATTCCTATTGTTATGCAATTTTGATGTTCCTCTGTTAGCTGCCCAGAGTAGTGGTTCTGCTACTAGTTGGGTGGAATAGAAATGTAAGTAAGTAAATAAGTAAACAAACAAACAAACAAACATCAGTACCACCACCATCCATGATCCCTTAGAAACATCATTTAGGAATCCACAAAAGCCATCAAAGAGGAATCTTCAGCTACTCCAAGAAACTTGAGCTGGGCATCATCATCATCACCATCTGAGAACTTCAGAGCTGGAAGGGATCCTATGGATCATATAGACCAGCCTGTGTCAAGGAGGCACAGTGGGGAATCAAACTCCCAACCTTTGGCTCTGCAATGAGATGCCTCAACCCCTGGGCTATCCAGCAGTTTAATAATAATCTTAGAACTGCAGAACTGGAAGGGACACTATAGATCATTGAGTCCAGCCTCTGTCAAGGAGACACAGTGGGGAATCAATCTTCCAACCTCTGGCTCTGCAGCCAGATACTTAAACCACTGAGTTATCCAGTAGTTCTACCAGTGTCCTTTAATTCTATTAATTATGTGCCATGAAGTTGATTTTGACTTATGGCAACCTTTTGGCATTTGTCAGGTTTCCTATGTACAGACTACTCAGAAGCAGTTTACCAGTCCTTTCTTTCATGGGTGCTCTGGGGGGTGTGAAGTTTGCTGATGGCTAAATAGGCTGGCTCTACTCCCAGGAGGCACAGTGGGGAATTGAACTCCCAGTCCCTGGCTCTGCAGCCAGGTTCTCCAACCCACTTCAGCAAGTGATAAAGTTACCCAAAACTAAAAAGACTGTGCTGCATCAATGGCTAGAGGGTCAGATTTATACTAGGAAGATCTGGGTTCAAATTTTAACCCCATTATGCAGCCCACCTTGGGCCAGTCACTATTTCTTAGCTACTATCCATTGTAGAAGGCCTGCTGTAAAGGAGGCAGAGAGAGACCTTGAATGCTTATTGAAAACAACTTTCACAAAATTTGTTGTAAGTAAGCCAAATATGGCTTCTTCTTTACTTAATTCTGTGTAAGAGCATTCTCATTTTGCTACAGTCTCTGTAATATATTTCCATGGTCTTTTAAATACTTCACCCTAGGCCACAGGTCTGGTGCTATTATTAGATGTTAGGTCCCAGATTAAGGTTTTCTTTTTTCCCTCAAGCTTGTTACAAACAAAGCTAATGAATTTTGTTTGCTTCCTCTTTCAGATTCTAACAATTTTATTATGCTATGGTATCTTATAGCCTTATTGATGGACAAAAGTTCTTTATTATTTGAAATATGCTAGTCTTTTACAGCACTGAGGCATTCTCCATTATTGCCCCTATTCATTGGTGCAGTTCTTTTGCTTCTGGATATATCTTATTCAAGTTGGCACCCTTAAACAGAGGTAGTACAGGGAAATGCTAATAACTATGACTCTCTTAAGAGTGAGGGATCAGTTGGTGAAGTCATCTAGTTGCATGCACTAATGGAGTGGCATATAAATCAAATAAAGACAGACAGACAGACAGACAGACAGGAATCACCAAACCGGTGGTTTGTGCCAGTTTGTCCATTGGCCAAACAGGTGTTCTGGCATTTCCCAGACCCACCTCCTTTGGCGGGCGCCCATTCAGAGGCAGCTCCCAGAAGAGGCAGGACAAGGAAGCTGGGGCACTGCCTCTGAGTGGGCGCCCACTGGAAAAGGCAGGGCTGGGAAGCACCGAATACCTATTTGGATGATGGACAAACTGACACATACTGCTGGTTTGGCAGTTCATGCCCATCTCTAAGATAGATCGATAGATCAGCTAGAGACCTGTGCAGTCAATAGAAGCAAGATTTTGCTTTATACAAATTACATCTTTTGTGGGTTCAGAAACATCTGCCAAACACTTATCATGGAAAGTTAAAAAAAAAGAAAAGAAAAGAAACACACACCAATAAATTATACACCAATTAAACTTAAATCTTTCAAAAACACTCAATGCTTTTAAATACTTCCTGTTTGGAAGCTAGTGGGGGGGAAACACATTGCCTGTATAAACAAGTTCATTGCAGGGTTAATTGGAGTTTGTAACACCATGAATCATGCAAACCAATATGCAAATGACAGAGCATTCAAATGGTTCTTCTTCCCGAGCTGATGGATGGTTCCTCTGAGAGATCCAACACATTTCGGACAATCAGGATGACTGGACAGTTTAGCAACTGGAAACAACAATGCCCTTGGAAAATATGCTATCGCTGTGCATTTTAATTGCTTCCACAGTGTTATTTGGAGTGGTTCCTCATCTATAATGAAATCCAAATAATTAAGCAGCACAGCACACTTCCTCTAGAGCCATAAACAAGATGCTGTTCAGGATGCAGACCTAGTCTGTTGCCTCCCAAAATATGCAGTTCTGCAGTAGGAGACCTTGGATCATTCTTAATAATTTTGCAGTCTTATTAATTTCCGTTTTTTTTTTAAAAATCAATATGAGCACCATCTTAAAGGACTGGGAGGTGGGGGAAATAGAATAACATACATGCAAAGGAGAAATGCAGTTCAGCTGGATATTCCAGCTGTTTTAAATGTATGGCAGACAAGATAACGACAGGTTACCCACCTGTAATTGTACTTCTTCAAGTGGACCTCTGTGATTCACACCCTGGGTGATTCGCGCCTGCGCAGAGCCTCATCAGAAGATTCTAGAGCTTCTGCAGTAGCAATAAACACATTAGAATATGCCCCTCCCCTCCCGTATAAGTACCTTGGTACCAAGCATCCCCTTTCAGTTGTGTCAACCGCCGCTTAATAGTAAGCAAACAATGGCGTGACAGAGGGGAGGACGGGCGGGATGTGTGAATCACAGAGGTCCCCTCGAAGAACTACAATTACAGGTGGGCAACCTGTCGTTCTTCTTCATGGCCTCTGTGAATCACACCCTGGGTGACTAATAAGCTGTCTTACCCGGAGGCAGGGTGTCACACCAAGGTAGAGGCTAGAACAGCACGTCCAAATGCCGCATCAGACTTTTGCCGGAGGTCCAGTCTATAATGATGGATAAACGTGGACGGTTGTGCCCAAGTGGCAGAGGCGCAGATGTCCGGAAGAGGTACGCCGTGGAGAAAGGCTGTAGAGGCTGCCACTGCCCTGGTGGAGTGAGAGCAAACCACTCTAGGGGCTGGTTGTCGAGCAAATTGATAAGCCAAAGAAATGGTAGAGGTGACCTATCTGGAGATAGATTGGGAAGTCACCTGATGGGCTTTTGTAGGTAGCTGATGGCTTATGAAGAGACGAGATGACTGTCTAAAAGGTTGGGTACATTGGAGATAAAAAGCAAGAGCTCTTCTGACATCCAACGTATGGAGTATTTTTTCTTGGTTTGAAGAAGGCGACGGAAAAAATGAAGGAAGGACAATCAGCTGGGAAAGATGAAATTGAGAGACAATTTTGGGAGGAAGGAAATGTCCATGAATAACTTCACCTTATCGGGAAAAAATTGTAGATAAAGTAGTCATAGCGTAAAGCTGCCAATTCACTAGCTCGTCGAGTTGAGGTGATGGCTATGAGAAAAGCTGTTTTAAAGGTAAGGAGTCTTAAGTCAGTTGTAGCTAATGGATCAAAAGGAGCTTTGGTAAGCTGTTTCAAAACAAGAGTTAGTGACCATTGTGGAGAGGGAGGTCAAGTATCGGGGTAGATATGAGAGAGACCTTTCAGAAAACGTTTCGTTGTTGGATGTTTGAAGAAGTTTGCTGCTGGAGAATTTGGAGGTTGGTATGATATTATTGAGGAAAGGTAGACTCTCAAGGATGAGATGGAGAGGCCCTTGGATTTGAGATGTAGGAGGAAGCAGAAGACAGTGGAAAGTGATGGACTGATGGAGGATGATGAGGAAGATTTGGTAAAGGACTGAAATTTCTTCCATTTGTACAGGTAGGCTTTCCTTGTGGATGGTTTTTTGGCATGATGAAGAACGTTCATTAACGAGGGAGAATCCTCCATGCTGCCAGGTGCAGAAGAGGTAAGTCCAGGTGTAGGACTTGGGAGTTGTTCTGTGTGAGGTGTGGCAGGCGGGGGAGATGGTGGATGTCTGATGAGAGACTGCAGAGAACTGGGAACCAAGTCTGTCTCGGCCACCAAGGGGCTATAACGATGGCATTGGTTTTGTCTTGTTGTAGACGGATGACAACTTTGTGGAGGAGAGGGAACGGCGGAAAAAGGTAGGTAAGAGTCTTGGTCCAATGGCCGGCAAACGCGTCTCCCTGGGAATGTTTTCCTGTTCCTGCTCGGGAGCAATACAGTTGGCATTTCCGATTCGCTCGGGAGGCAAAGAGATCGAGAGTCGGTGTGCCCCATTTCTGGCATAGTTGGCGGAATACTGATTGATCTAGTTCCCACTCGTGAGCTTGGGCATCTGTGCGGCTGAGCGAGTCTACTAGGTCGTTGTCTTGACCAGCGATGTGTAAGGCTGTGAGACAGATGTGATGTTGCAGACACCACTCCCAGAGGTCGACCACTAGGTAGAGGAGACCTGGGGAGTGAGTGCCGCCTTGTTTTAGGATGTAGTACATTGCCGTGGTGTTGTCGGTGGTGATCTGTACCATTTTTCCTACAAGAAGGTTTCTGAAAGCCTTGCAGGCCTTTATGACGGCTAGTAGCTCCAACTCGTTTATGTGGAACAGTTTTTCTCTGTGAGACCATTCGGCGTGGACTGTGAGGGATTTACAATAAGCCCCCCAGCCGGTGTAACTGGCGTCGGTAGTGACTTGTATTCGCAGGCGAGGTTGTTGGAACGGTTGCCTGATAGAAAGGTTGGTATGGGAATGCCACCATTGCAGTTGAGAGGCCAGTTCTGGAGTGACTCTTAGGAGAGTGTGGGGAGAGTCTGTTAGTGGATTGAATAGGGCCAGAAACCAGGATTGGAGAGATCTCATTTTGAGATGCACATGCTGTACAACTGACGTCATAGAGGCCATGGTGCCTAGATCTCATTGCACCGTTAAGGCATGCATCAAGGCATGCGGAGTGAAGCCGCGAAGTAAGGTGAAGAGATTTTGTCTCTTTTCTGCAGGGAGGAACGCGCGGGCTCGTGTGGAGTCTATGAGCGCGCCTATGTAATGTATAGTCTTGTAGGTTTTAATTTTGATTTCTGTTCATTGATAGTTAGACCGAGATCACGAAGAAGGGCGAGGGTGAAACGGGTGTCTCGTCGAGCTTTGCAACGGGAGTGTGCTACAAGGAGCCAGTCGTTGATATACGGAAAGATGAGAATGTTTTGAAGTCTGAGGTAGGCGGCTACCAGTGCCATGCACTTGGTGAATACTCTCGGAGTTGTCGCAAGGCCAAATGGGAGTCTTTTGAATTGGTATGCTTGTGATCCAAGTTGGAAACGAAGGAATTTTCTGTGTGCAGGATGTATTGCAATATGAAAGTAAGCATCTCTTAGGTCTATGACAGTGAACCAGTCATTTTTTCGAAGTAAGGGAAGAACTGATTCTAGAGTAACCATGCGGAATTTTGTGGTGACGATGTAGTTGTTTAATAATCTTAAATCTAGAATAGGGCG
The DNA here is from genome assembly GCA_037013535.1 of Intellagama lesueurii. Classification (NCBI taxonomy): domain Eukaryota; kingdom Metazoa; phylum Chordata; class Lepidosauria; order Squamata; family Agamidae; genus Intellagama; species Intellagama lesueurii. The sequence continues at coordinate 338,745,468 of JBAJHW010000001.1, forward strand.
AAGTCCCCCGTCTTTCTTGGGGACGGTGAAATAGTGAGAGAAAAACCCGGTGTTGTTTTGATAGACAAGTTGTATGGTATCTTTGAGAAGTAAATTTGTTATTTCTTCTTGCAGGGGTTGTGACGGAGGAGTAACGACGTGTATTGTTGGAGGAAGTTCAAAGAAGTGGATGCGGTAGCTGTTTTTGATGATGGAGAGTACCCAGGAATCTGTGGTGATGGATTCCCATGCAGGTGTTTCCAGAGGGCAGGGTTGGTGGGGTGGGTGGCAATCTCGGTCAGAGGAACGTCAAACATGGTATTTGAGTTTCCGGTCATTCCGCCTAGTGGCAGGCTGTTGCCGGGTTTTGGCTCTTTGGTTTTTGAAGTATGGATTGTAAGAGGTTTGTTGTGGAGGGTCTCGTTGGAACCTCTGGTATGAGTTATAGGGTCGTTTCCATTGATTTTGCTGAGGACGTTGCTGGTAGGAAGGGTAAACTCCCCAACGTCTGGCTGCTGAACGTTTCTTTTGTATGTTCTCTAGTATATCATCAGTTTCAGCATGAAAAAGACCTGCTCCATCGAAGGGAAGGTCTTCGATACGTGCCCAAGCATCTTCAGCTAAGCCGGCCATTCTGAGCCAGGAAAAACTGCATAGGGCTACTGAAGTGGCCATGGACTTGGCTGTAGCGTCTACGGTGTGGCGGGTGGAAAGCATCTGTTGTTTAGCAATGGAGAGACCTTCTTGTTGGAAGGTTTGAGCTAGTATCTTTTATCCTCTGGCAGGGATTCAATAAAGGTGGACATGTTGTCCCAGAGGAAGCGTTGGTAAGCTCCCATGGCTCCCCTTTTTTTTTTTAACCTCATCTTTTTTTCCCCCGCAGCCTTCACCATGCGACTCGCATGGTGAAGGCTGCGGAAGAGTAAAGCCATCTACCCATGGAGTCTATTCGTTGGCTGTCTTTATTTGGTGGTATGAGAGATTGTCGGTGTCGAGATCTGGATTGAGAGGCTTCGACAAATATATAATTTGGAGCTGGTTGTTTTTGGAGGAAAATGGCTCCTGGGTCATGGATTCTATAGAGGCTATCAATCCGCTTAGACATGGTATGGGAGGAAGCTGGTTTTGTCCAGGATCTCTGTGCAGTACTAAGGAGAGATGGTAACATCGATATGTGCACCGGAGTGGTTGTATTTTTAGAGATCGGATCATATAGATGATCAGCTGGTTCTGTCGATGGTCGGTGGACTTGCAGATCAAGGGATTTAGCCATGCGAATCATAGGGTTAATGAGACGGAAGTCTGTCATCATCTGAGGGAGATCCGACCGAAATTGATTCAGAGAGTTGGATGTCTGTAGGCTTAGACTGTTTAGTTCGTTTAGGAGGAACAAGCTCTGGAGCTGGAGCAGCTTCAGTCGGTCTCTGACGTTTAGAGGTTGTTTTCGAAGTCGAGGACTTCGGTATGGAGGGTTTTGATTTGTGTGTCTTTGAGGTCTTAGACGATGAAGATGGAGAATCAGAATGAGCTGGTGTAGCCAATGGACGTTGTTTCGATGATTCAGTAATGGCTTTTTCCATTGCTTTGGTTTGGGAAGTGGCCCTACAGAGAGGTTGGGCCATTTGAACTGGTTGTAAGGATTGTTCCCAAAGTCGGAGTTTTAGCCTCAAGAGGCGAGATCGAAGAACTCCGTGCTCAAAATTTTTGCAATGGGTTCCTCGTACAGAAGGAAGTTTGATGTTGTTCTTCCAAACAGAAAAGGCACTTAGCGTGTCCGTCGGAGAGTGGTATTTTATTATCACAGACAACGCAGTGCTTAAACGGGCTCAAAGGGGCCATGAATAGGAGAAAATAATTTGAGGAGAAAAACCAATGATTGAAGGGAGGGGGGGTGCTGCGGCCGGAGGCTGAGCGAGGGGAAAAGAAAAAATCTCTGATGATAAAGAGTTTGATCTAATAGTTTAAAAGAAAAAGATTGATAACAGGAAGGAATCAAGAATAGGCTCTCTTTCTCTTTTACTCACAGAAGCAGAATTATGAGGCTCTCAACATGGCGGTTGAAAGAAAACTGAAAGGGGACGCTTGGCGCCAAGGTACTTATACGGGTGGGGAGGGGCATATTCTAATGTGTTTATTGCTACCGCAGAAGCTCTAGAATCTTCCAATGAGGCTCCGCGCAGGCGCGAATCACCCAGGGTGTGATTCACAGAGGCCACGAAGAAGAATGACAAAAACCAAAATCTGATTTTGCTATCCAATGACTGCAGAGCAGGGTTTTTCCCCTCCTCTGCCTCTTCCTTCTCCTCCAGCCCTCTAAGGTGCCCAAAACCTTCTCCAGGACTTTCGCTGTCCTCTGGAGCAGGTGTTGAAGGTTGCATTAATGGCTGCACTGCATATGGGAAGTCACAATTTCTGGAGAAAGCAGAGCAATCTGGTGAGAATATACCTTTGGATCTTGGGCTGACAAATGCACTCATCCACACCTGCATCTAATTTGATCTTGATACCTTTCCTTAAGCAGTTTTACAACACGCCATACCATTTCTGCTTGAAGGACTGTTCAATGCATGTCCAGTTTAAATAACAAGAGCTATTACAAAGGAGACCAGTGGTCTCCTAACTGCCCACAAACACCTGCTCACAGTCTTCTCTATTACAATTTGATTTTTTTCTACTTAAAGTATTACACATATTTCTAAATGTGCATCTATATGTTCATATTAGGACATGCAAATGTTATGGAAATATGTATTCTCTCCTGTCCATTTTCCCAGTGATGTATCCTCCTCTTTTAATGCCATACATAAGGGGTCACCCTATACTGAACACACAAGATGCCCCCTTCTTATTGGCCCTACTTTGTCCTCAATCAAATGTCTCCCTTGCTCAACTGCCACCAGACAGACTTGTGTAAAAAGACAGCAAGTCAGTCCTGGAGGATTCCCCTCAGTGCAGTCTCTAAGCAGTTTTAGCTATTCTGGTGAATGTGTTGCATATCAGCAAAACTAATTAGCTCCAAACACGTGGTACCTCTTTTCTGCTGATTCCATTTGCTGCTATGGCCGAAATTAGCAGTGCTGTAGAATCATGCAATTGGAAAATCAGCAGTGACAAAAAAACTTCACCATCTTGCCAAAGAGCAGGCAATGTTCTTCCACAGAGATTAACTAAACTCTATGGTTTAGACCAGTGGTTCCCAATCTTGGGTAACCCAGGTGTTCTTGGACTTCAGGTCTCAGAAACCCCGGGAAGCACAACTTGGTGGCACAGGCTTCACAGTCACTCTGGAATAGAGATGGGGATATTTGTATTTGTAAACGAATACAAATATCCCCATGCCAGCTGCACCTAATGTGGGCCTGACCCCCCGGAACCGGCCTGTCCACTCATGCGCCCTGGCACCACAAAAGTCCCACTCTTCCCACCAGTTATGGCAGTAGCTCCATCATCTCCCTGCTCGGCTGGCCCTCCAAGCAGGGGCTGGGAGGATGAGTCTCCCCACATGGCTGCTGTGGGGAGACTCTGCCATCTCCCTGCCAGCCAAGCAGGGAGATGGCAGAGTTACTGCTGCAATTGGCGGGACGAGTAGGAGCTAGGTGACACCAGGATGTGTGAGTACACAGGCTGGTTCCGGGGGCTGGAACCACATTAGCTGGGATGGGAATATTCGTATTTGTTTACGAATACGAATATCCCCATCTCTACTCTGGAATCCTTGTGTATCAATACTCTGACCAGTAGCCTGCTGTACCTGACACCAAATTTCAGCAGCACCCGGAGGAGCTGCAGCAGAAACACAGTGGTGGTGCAGCCTCCTGTTGGCCTCCCAATGCACAGATCTCCCCCCCTCCTTGAAAGTAGCTCTCTTGTTTTCTCAACAAGTGCAAACTGATCACCCCAGTTCTGCAGACTAGTAGAAAAGAAGACACAAAATCCTTCCATTACACACTAAAGGACGCAATCTGCCAATGACTGTTCGATATGCTGCAGAGGTTTGAATTTCTGGTTAAATTCTTCTAGCTGTGCAGCACAAGTACAGGAATCCACAGAACAAAATAAGGTTCGGGTTTCCCAGAGTAGTCCAACACTTTTCTCTCATTAATTGGCACATAGTCTCAATAACTTACTCAGAGACGATTGTAAGAGAAAGAATGTAAAAAGCTTTCATTTACTTACAATGAATAAATAAACAGCACACTAATAACATGGCTGCCTTGCTGCAATGGGCATTGACAGAATCACTGCTTGCAACAGACATCAGAGAAGAAGAAAAAAGCAGACCAGAGAGGCAGGGCTCTTTTTGAATTAAGAGGCAGGGAAATATGATTGATTAGTGCTGGAAAGACTGACAGTTACCCCAGCCTAGAAAGGTCCCTCTCAGCCACACCTACTAAAGACAGAATGTGAGGTTGCAAAAACTCCAATAATATAACCATGATTTATTTCAGTTCACTATCTTTTTGGACCTTACTTGTTTTGGATGGCTTTGTTTTGTATTCACATGCAATGTAACCATTAACTCACAGGCACAAAAAGTATCCATTGCTCTTTGATATGTTTTGTCCCAGATCATAATTTGATTTTTGCAAGTAAAGTCATTACAACTCATTTGAAATAAAAATATGGTCAATAAACCATTTATCTCTATAAAACAAAGCCATACATCAGGCTGATTCTATTTGCCCAACAAATGTTTTTCAACTCTAATTTCCCATATAATCCATTTTATAAAAGTAAACATAAACATGAATCTGGATTTTGTGGTTGACAGCTGAAGAAGACCTTTCTCCCAAGATGGCTTATAGCATTAAAAAGACAACTTTTAAAAGCTAAAAAGAGTAAGTCATACAAATATTTAAAGATAATTAAATAAATATTATATTAAAAAATGTTGGATAGAAACATTACTAAAACAACAAAAATATACAGCATACAATTTTTAAAAGCTCTCTTAGACAGCCAGGTACTAAGAGAAAGCCTGCCTGAAGAGAAAGGTCTTCGCCTACTTGCAGAAGGACAGCAAAGATGGAGACAGACTAGGTTTCCGTGGGAAGGAGTTCCAAAGTTTGAGAGGAGCAACAGAGAAGGCCCTCTTCTGTGTCCCCACCAAACACACCTGTGAAGGTGGTGGAGGTGAGAGAAAGGACTCTTGTGATTATTTCAATACCCGAGCAGGCTCATAAAGGGAGATGCAGTCCATAAGATAGCTTGTACTCAATCCATTTAGGACTTTATAGGTTAAAACCTGCACTTTGAGAATTGTGCCCGGGAATGGCTTGGCAGCCAGTGAAGTTGATGTAATAGGAGGGTTATGTGATTCTTGTAAAAAAAAAAAAACAACCCTGTTGACAATTTGACTACTGCATTTTGGACTTGCTGATGTTTCCAAACACTGTTCAGAGTCTGCCCCATGTAGAACACACTACAGTAATCCAGCCAGGATGTAACTATGCCATGTGTCACCATGGCCAAATCAGACCTTTCCAGGTATGGGTGCACTAGCACACTAGTTTTAACTGTGCAAATGCACTCCTGGCCACCATCAAAGCCTGAGCATCCAGACTCAGAGACATGTGAACTGGAGAAGTGTATAGATGGTTTTAATGGGGGTTGCATGGATGCCTACGTGTTTTGTAAACATTGCCTCAATCCAAATGAAATAAATGTGTTTGGGTGTATTTCTAAGACTAGATTCAGCCCAATAATAATCAGTGCAATCCTTTTACTTGGATGTAGTTCCTCGAGTTTCTACAAGAAGATTTACAATTGTATCTATATGAACCATGAATAATTTGGAAGCAGTTATCTGTACTGGAACATGGATTATAATTTGCAATTCAAATAGAAAGCCAAGCATAAAGTCTTCTTCGTGAAAGTTCAAGATGCAAGCTCCCTGTCGCAGAGGCTTGTGCAGTGTATTTTATTATATTTTTTAAAGCAGAAACAATAAAGAACTTCAGAGGATGCTGCAAAGCCTTCCACTTAAGGAGGTAAAAAGTACGAATTCTGTACACTTCGGCATTGTACTAATAATGTTAATTAGAACAATTTGGTATATGGTGTAAGTCCCCCCCCCCCCATTGTTTTGCCATCATTTTACATTAAAAAACAACAACCTTGAGATGGGATCATTTTTCTAGAAGTATAGATTGCTCAATGAATCGGTACAGGAGTTTGATTCCCCACTCTGCCTTTTAGGAGAATGGCCAACCTGGGAAGCCTTGGGTAAGCTGCATAGTCCTAGATTGCCCCCAAAGAAGGGAGTGGGAAATCACTTCTGAGAACTCTGAGTACTCAGTAATTTACTCAGTGATTTATCTGCAGCCAAACTGCTAACTGGGGCTGGTCACAGTGATCACATAACCTGCCCTGTTACAGCCGCTTCACTGGCTGCCAATCTACTTGCGGGCTCAATTCAAAGTGCTGTTTTTAACCTATAACACCCTAAAAGGCTTGGGCTCAAGCTAGCTCAAGGGCTGTGTCTCCCTTTATGAGCCAGCCTGGGGGTTAAGATCATCAGGAGGGGCCTTTCTCCCAGTCCAACCACCCTCACAAGTGTGCTTGATGGGGACCCGGGAGAAAGCCTTCTCTGTAGCTGCTCCAAGAACTCCCTCCCACAGGAGGCCAGAATGACTCTGTCTTTGTTGTCCTTCAGCAAGCAGGTGAAGAACTTGCTCTTCAGGTAAGCTTTGCCTTAGTGACTGATTGTCTAGGAGACAATAAATAATCTATATAGACAATCTATTTTTGTTTGTTTGTTTTAAATCTGTTTTTAGCAATGCTTTTACCTAACATTTTGAATATAATGTTGTTATTCTTCTTCTTTATATTTAAATAATTTAATGTTTTTAGCTTTTTAATATGGTTTTTTTAATTATATAAACCGCCTTGGGTCCTCTTTTAGGAGAAAGTGGGGGTAAAAATCATATATAGATATAAAACGGAAAACGCTGGAGAGGGTTGTGATACGTTGGAATTGACTTGGCAACATGCATTTATTATTAATTATGCTAACATAGTGAATATTAAACAGACATGATGAGTTCTGTGAATTCTATGATTATGGAAAACATAATTCTGTCTAGTATGTCTTGCCATACCATATATACTGTGTTGTAGAGATGGGCATGAACCTCGGGCTCAGAGGTTCATGCCAGTTCATACGCACAGCACCACAGGTGCCGCACATTCCCTTCCCCGCCTCCCTGGCTAATGACCCACTCACCAGTCGGAATACACTCCTCCCCTCCTCCTCATCAGCTGTTCAACCAATCCCTGGCAGAAGCATGAGTTTACCTGCCCTGCTTCCTTGTAACTGAGTGGGTGATCAGCCAAGGAGGCGGGGCAGGGAAGCCTGTGCTCCTGCCGGAGACCGGCTGGACAGCCAAACTGGGGGAGGAGAAGAGCATGCGCCAGCTGGTGAGTAGGGGATCTAGGCAAGGAGGTGGGGGAAGGGAATGTGCGGCACCTGCGGTGCCATGCGTATGAAGTGGCACAAACCTTTGAACCAAGGTTCATCCCCATCTCTACTGTGTTGCAATACAGGACATCACCAATAGGGTGATTGTTCTACATGGATCTGCACTCTCCTTACTGTCTAACTACTGGTTGTACAATGTGCACAACCTAGTTTTGTTTTGTTTGCTCAAGAACCTGATTTTTCACTGTCTGCACAAAGAGTGATATTAGCAGCCTATATTCTCTGTCCTGCCCTTACCCATCGTCCTCCTCTGTCAATACGACCACCCTCTTGTCTACTCTTATACTCCCTTTTAAACATTATTCCTGTCTCCCTCCCTGTGCCTATGTGGATATAAATGACCGTTTTTGAAAACAGGGATATACCAAAATGTTTTCTTGTACACGTATTTCATACTTCTGTTGTATGTAGCTATTAACTCAATGAACATTTTAGAACAAAATTAACAACAAAATATAGCACTGAAATAATTCAGAAGTATATCAGGATAGCGTCAAACTTGTTTACTTTTATGAACTGGAACAATCATGTAACATAAAACCACGGTTTCCCAAGGTGTTATCTGACCAGCATTGTTTGTGGTATATGTATTCCATCTTGATTCAGTTCAACTTAAAGACAAACAAAGATGGAGCGCTACAATTTTCAGCAGTATATGAATATATTTGTAAAAAGCAAAATTTGTTTACTATGAACCGGAAAAATTTGTGGAGACATGACATTTTTGTTGCTGTTGTTCATGTGTTACATGCTTCCCTTAATGTCTTTTAATGAAGTAAGCTGCCTTGGGTCCTTTTTAAGGAGAAAGACGGGAAAAAGCATTTTAAATAAATAAAAAGTGTGGCAAAGCAAAGAGGTGCAGCAAGATATTTTCACTGCCTTACATAGCACGACACCTTGAACCATCTTCGCCAGCTGTGCAGCCCTGCAGATCTGTAGATATTTGTGGCTTCTTTCACAGCAGTGATGTATGGAGGCTTTTCTCTTGTGCTCACTTCTTCTAGCAACTCTCAGCAATTTTTGAAAAAGAAAGGAAAGGAAAGGGGGAAACAACCCTCTTGCCCTCAATCTGGTCTCTGTGGTTTCTCAAGGCATTACACACATATTGTTCTTTGATGCTTATCTCTGCAAACAAGTTTAAAGGAATCTTTAAACTCTCAGGCTGCAGACACTAAATACTTAGGGACATCTACAGTCAGAAATGCAGCAGGAAAGAAGCAAGTGCAAGGATTTTTTTCCCCTCCCCAAGTTAAAACAAAAAAAGCAACTCCATTACATATTCCAATTGTCATCCCTGCCTCTCCCTTCTCCTCACATCAGGGAGAAAGCTGAAAAAGTGCATCAAGAGGAGGCAAGAGGAGAGAATGGAAATTAGAGTACAACCAAGAATGCAGTCTGTATTTTTTTTTTCCACCCATGGCATCACTGTTGCAAAACACATGAATTTGTGCATGTTTGTTTTCTCGCAAGGTTGGAGGAAAATGGCTATAGCTGTTTAGAAAAGCCAGTCTGTATGAAAGGCTGACTTTCAACAGAGAACTTTCCATGGTTACCTAAGAGAATGGGGAAACTCTGTGAAGGTAAAGAGCCAGATTTCACACATCCCTCACATATGTAGCTCTATCTATTGTTTTGCAAAATGTACCCAGGCTGTTCTCTGGACTGACTTTTCAGTAACGTCTCCACGTTTATTCAGCCATGGCAAGTATTTGGGTTGTAGTTACTTAATTTGGTCTCCCAAAAAAAAAAAAAAAAAAAAAAAAAGGGCAATGATTTAGGTGGACAAGCTTGGCCAGGGGATTTGTGGATCCTTGTGAAAATTCATGACTTTTAAGCAGCCTCTAACGTCAGTTGTCCTTGAATAGTAGCAATGTCACTACCAGCTGGAGGTCAAAAACAAAGGATGTTGGCTGCGCTTTTGCTAAGGAAAATCTCAGGTGGGATGGTAAGCACTGCAATCATCTGTAGCAAAATATACTTGGTTCCACCCATAGCACTGAGTCATCACATTTTATCTTCCAAAGACATTAGTCATGGCTAGTTAGAAATGTAGAAAAGCCTTCACAGGCCAACTTAGATGTCTGAGTGAACCTTTTCAATCAAATCTACAGAATGGGAATCATTCCTGGAATATGACTGAGATTAAGCTTATTGCATTACTCAAAAAGGAAAATGCCAACCTTTGTAGTGACTATAGTACAATAATCACCATCAGCTACTTATTTTACAAGCGCAAAATGATTCCAAACAGGATTTAAAACTGGGGAAGAACTATCCTGACATCATGTACTTTGAGAGAGGCCTGTGACATGAAGGTGGATATACCTTGCGTTATTGACTAGGAAAAAAATCTCTGACAAATTCAGACACAACAAGATGATGAAATTGTTGGTAAACAAGGGTCTTGATTCAAGAGATATTCATATAACTGGTGGCCTTTACTGGCATCAAAAAGCTTCACTGAAAGTTGCAGATCAGAGGATAGAAGACACAGAGATACAAAGAGGAGCAGGACAAAGATGTATGCTCTCATCACTACTTTTGATCTTCTACCCTGAGAACATCTTATAAAAAGCCACTTGCTCATTCAAATGACTGTGTCACTGTCAGCAGAAAGATGATCAGAAACATCTGCTATGCAGATGCTATCATATTACTAGCTGATAATTTAAATGGTCTGCCAGGTTTCCACAACAGTATCAATTAATAGTCTGAAACTGACGTTTAAAGAGCTAACTTCACATTGACTAAAAATAAAGTAGCTTTAGACATGCAGTTAAGGTTCAAAATGTTTAGAACATACTGACACACTCAAGTACTTTGGAATTTAGTTGAATGAACATGGGGACCACAGCCATACTATAAAAGTCACAATGGTGATGGACCAGGGAAGCTTGCTTAAGATGAAAAATGTAGCGTGCAACAAAACTTTAAATTCGTTTTGAGAATGTGCATTATATGGTGCCATTTAGTCTTAGTTTTACTGAACAAAATCTTTTCCATAGCTACTCAGGTGTAACTCAACATTATGCATACAGCAGCTACAATCACACCAGGGTAGAAGGGCTATCCACAAAGCACTTCAGTTAATGTCTTATGCAACTGTTACTATGGGAATCATGCAACCCATTATGCACGCCAATGGCATAATTCTCTGTTGCCAGGTGTAATGCTTGGCACATTTATGCAGGTATAACTCTATCTTTCACCTGTACAAATACAATTTTGCCCATTGTGTGGCATGGAATTGTGGACTTTTAGCAAAGGCTCCTGCAAAAAAAGAGATGGAAACACTGGAAATGTAGATTTATTACAAGATATTAAGAATTTATCGAGAGGGTGGCCAACAAAGAAAATACTCTTTGTAAGGACCAAGACATCATAAAACACATAATGTGGAAAGATGGAATACTTTGCAGATAGAATGAGAAACAAACAAAAATACAGATTTTCCCAGCTAATTCTTCAGAGCAAAATAAATAGGGGGGAAGTTGAGAGAGAAGAAAGTCTTCTTCCACCCAATCAATGGGTGGAAGAACCTAGGAGACTGTTTCGGATGCAATATCCAGCATCTTTATTTAGAGATGTTTTATCTAAAGCTAACATAGACATGATACGTAGTATACAGCCTCCAGTGGAAGAGGAACAGGGAGATGTCTGGAGTACTTGTTGCTTATTTATTTGATTTGATTTCCCCTAGATAGCCCTGGTTCCTAGTTAAAAGGATCTTGCCTCCCAGAGACACTGAGAAACCTGGAAGCACAGAAGGTTCCCATTGCCTGCCAGAGCCAGCAAATCTATTCAGCCAGCGTAATGCATTTGTCAAGGTTCCTTAGGACGACAAAGGAGGCTTGCACTTCACTCAAGTCCTCTTTATCCTCTCTGAGGACAAGCGTCCAAGATCAAAAGCTCTATATACAAAGAACACACACAGAGAGACATTCTGAAACAATCGTCTGGTGAAAATAACAGGGTGCAGAGTGGAGGGTATTTAGAAGGAGTTGCTGATTCCTCAGGAAATCAGCTCAAGAAGCATCGCTGGTTGACACTAGCTGACTTGCAGCAGCTGGATGGTAAGCCTCTCTCGCCTGCATTAGTATTCTGGTGCAGAGCTCCAGTAGCTTGCATCACCTGGACAGCTACAGCAAAGCTCTTTGCCAAGCATTACCAGGAACAGCTGCTTTGAACTGAACCCCAGTTTCCCTTGGCCGGATGGAGAGGCTTCCCTAATTGCCAGAGCATCCCTGTTCTCCCCCTCAGCTATAATCAACCTTTTCTCTAGGCTAAGCATGCTCACTTCTTTCCTTGAGCCTTTTTTTTTCCATTATGGCCCTTTATATTCTTCTTTCTCCCCAGGTGATTTCTTTTTCTTTTTTCTTTTAGCAGCAATGAAATACAAGGTGTGCCAAGCGGACATCTTTCTCACTCAGAATCCTGTGGTCTCGCAACAGACTGTGCCAGCTGCCGTTGCTGCTACCAAGCTACTGGAGTGCTTGCTACGAAATGTCAGAAAAGCATCTTTCTGATTTGTTTTATGCCCAATCAATAATGCAAAACTAGCCATTAGTAAACATGGGAGCAGTAGTAGAGAGCAGAAAATAATAGGAAAAAAAGAGAGAGAAAATTGAATAAGAATGAGCTAAATAAAGTACAAGATGCCTTAATCCGTAACACGTCTCCTGTGTTTCTGAAAGAGGAAGCAATATATTCATTCAAATGTAATAGTTTATATATTAGAATTTCATGCTTGCTCCTCCTACATCCACATATTGCCTGGACTGCTGTATTTAGAGCAGGCCTCCAGGAGTATAAAAAAGGAAACTGATAGAAATCCAGTTTTTCTTATTTCCATATAGTAAACTACTCCTTTCTATGTCTTCCTCTAATAATCATCATCATGTGCCATCAAGTCAATTCTGATTTATGGTGACCGTTTTCAGGGTTTTCGAGGTAGAAAATACTCAGAAGTGGGTTAGCGGGGACTATACAACTTGCCCAAGGCTGTCCTGGGTGGCTTTATTCGCAGGGGGCACAGTGGGGACTTGAACTCCTAACCTCTAGCTGTGTAGCCAGATATCTAAACCACTCAGCTATCCAGCCAGCTCAGTCCTCTCCTACAGAGGGTGAAATCTAGCATTCCTTTGGTGGAAGCACTGGAGCTTTCTTCCCTTCTTATCCCACTTGTAACCTTCCACACTGTCTGAAAAATGGTCTCAGGAGTTCCCCCCCACCTCTAGAACTGATTCAGGAGGCTTCAGAGGGAAGAAAGGATTCCCCCCTTCCAGTTTTGCAGGATTCTGCCATTCCCACAATGGCTAGCCACCCCAGGCTCCTGCTTTTGCATTTCATAGGTGTAATTTTTGATAGAACTCTTGGAGGCCATGTTCCCATCTGCAGTACACTTTGGCCCAAGCAGCAGATGATCTAATTCCCATAAAACCACATCACCTAAAGAGTGATCTTAACAGTTATAAGCCAGTATCAGATGCTCTTTCTTGAAAACACATGAAGTTTGAAACTTCAGCAAGATGTAAAACATGGCTTCAAGAATTTAAAAAGAGACCAGTTTTTATGACTCTGTTATGACTCTGTTATGACACTCCTTTGTTACTTCACTTGCTTCCAGTTAAATTCTGGGCCTATTCTGATATGCTAACTTTGGTATATTACAGTCTACAGGGCTTTGGACCTTGATACTTGATGGAACATGTCCTTCCATATATATGTACCTTTGCTTTAAATTTATGTATGGAAATCCTTCTCCAAATGCCCCTCAGTCTAAGATTTGATTGGTAGCTTGTTTAATACCAAGCAGGGTTAATATTTTGCCTTATTACAATAAGTTACTGTAAACCCTATGAAATATTGGTTCTGTCTAAAGGTGTGGGACTAAGAAAGAGCAGGGCTGTGAGTAATAGATTTTTTAATCAGAAATAGCAGGAGAACTGAAGACGCTAGAGATACTGTTGCCTCTTGGACTGCAGAAGCCCTTGTCAACTAGGTTTAGGTATAATTCCTGTATGTGGGAATAGTGAATTCATTAATTGCATACAATTGTATTGATATCTGGAAGTTGAATAATAGCAACTGGACTTCTTTCTCATTAGGTTTAAAGATTTTGCTACTCATCCAAGTAGCTTCTTCTTCAGTCTGAGGAGAGTTGGTAGGAGACCCCTGATATATCTTCCACATTGGTTTCACTTCTGCCCAGTGTGAATAGGCTCATTAGATGGACAAAGGATGGGGCTGAGTGAAAATCCCACCTCTGCAGTCCTTATCCACCCATTGTCATGGGTTGTTAACAGTTGTCAAAAGTGGTCTTTCTGGTGTGTGGTCCTGATCTTTCTGGGGACGGACAGAAGGGCAGCATGATAAATAGAAGAAGAAGCTACTTGGATGAGTAGCAAAACGTTTCAACTTATTAAGAAAGAAGTCCAGTTGCCATGACTCAATTTCCAGGTAACCTCACCTGAGACTGAGAATCTCCACAGATAAACTGTACTGATATTTCATTTAAGGGTTTTGAATATTATCCTGTGTTATGGATACCCAACTCAGTTGAGGAAGACATCTTGGATTTTGTCTGACTTTGAAATCAAAGGGACACTTGAACTTTGCAAATTGTACAAGTGACTCCTGTGTTGGTGCTGTTGTCAAGACCTTGGCTGCACATATTGTAGCATTTTGTTCATGCTGTCTGTTACATGAATGCAAATAAGAAGAGACATATTTTGTGAAATTGTGTTTCCAAGATTCATCAACAGCAAGCAAATAGTCCTTAGAACTTAAAAGTCTTACACTATGGCTAATTAAAACTGAACACGATTCTAAAATGATTTGTTGTACTCATACAAGAGGGGTTGATGGAAGGTATGAGATTTTCCATTTTCTTGAACTATAGATCCCACAATTCTCCATTCTTGGAGTTCTATTGATAGACAAACACATGTCAGACACTAAAATGTGGTCCACCTGGGAGAGGAAGATCTTTACTGGAATGCTTTGAGGCTGAGCAAGGCCTAGCTCCATCTAACTTCCTGTCCATCCAGCACTGGGACAAGAACAGGAAGCTTGAGTAGAACTAGGCTTAGCCCAGCCTCAAACCCTTCCAGTTAAAGCCTTTCCCCCAGATGAGTAATGTGTAGCTATCTGTGTCTGTCTGTCAGGGAAAACTCCCAGAATGAAGAATTACAGGATCTGTAATCTACAAAATGCAAAAATCACATCCCTGGTAGAATGACAGAACAAGAAGAGAGAATTGTGGATAAAAATAAAATTTAAAAAAAGATGAAAGAAGAGGAAAACACACAATTCTCTCACTCAAGAAAGAACACCAGAACAGTACAGTCCTCAAGGTCTTAACCATATGCTCTTAGCTTCATACATTTAAAAGCAGGACTTTTATTTATATTTAAACATGCTGTCTACAAATTAGGGCCAAAGGGAAAACTCTGTTGAAGTACCAGGCATCTGTGTGCTGAACTTGCCCAGTTTGAATTTTAATTTACAATTATATTTCCCCATGTTAACTCTCACAGGGCCAGACTGCCAGTCATGACTCTTACTCAGAAGATTTGTTGTTTGATGCTAGAGTTTCTGGGCCTCAGTGCATCTGCTGAAATTTCAGGAAATTGCTATACTCTGCATCTCAGATAGGGAGATGAATCTCAGGACCTGGGACACTAAAGGACTAGTAGGAATGTTCTCTGTATGGCTTTAAAGCTTGGGTCCCCATTTCCACCTCTTCTTGCTGCAGCCAGCACCCACGGGCTTAGCACAAAGTTGCTTGTATGTATGGCCTTACATAGGCAAAAGAAATGTTATTGAAAATGCATATGCCTTCAAATGAATCGATGGGTAAAAGAGGGTCTCCATTACGCAAATGCAAGCTTGGATTACTTTGCCAGGGAAGCATGTTTTATAGGTAGAATGTGAGCTAAAATACCATTCTGCGAGAGGGTTGCTTAAAATAATATGCACGTGAAACTCAATTTATTTTATTCATTTCTGCATATGTACACCCCTCTCAGTGCAAATTGCACCTTAGGATAACCAGCAGACGTGGTGAGAGAGGCGGCAGAAAGGAGAGATGGAGGGAACATGTGCTGGCAAAGTTGTGTGTAAAACGCACAGCTGCTTTTGTCCCTTTAAGAATGCTTTTGCTGGTCTCTGGGAGGGAGAGAGAAAGATAGGACTTGATTGGCAGACAGCGGCAATGGACAATGGGAAAAGGGAAGCCACCTGCTTTCCCTGGGCTTGTAAGGCAGGAGAAGTGTGTGTGTGTGTGTGTGTGTGTGTGTGTGTGTGTGTGTGTGTGAGAGAGAGAGAGAGAGAGAGAGAGAGAGAGAGAGATACAGAAGAGGAGAGCTAAAGGGAGAAAAAGAGAAGCACATCCCAACCAGAATGTGCCCTAGGTTATTATTTATTACCGACTAGAGATGGGGGTATTCATATACGAATACAAATATCCCCCCACAGGTGGAAATAACGAGGGTCTGGCCCCATGGGGCCGGACTGTCCACTCACCATTCCGCTGTGGACGCGCGCTCGATGGAGCCTTCCTATGATGCCGTTGTCCGCAATGGATTAGCCACTCTGCGACCTGGCAGAGAGGCTTGTCATCCCGCCTAGTGGCTAATCTACTGCGGACAACGGCGCGATAGGAAGGCTCCGTCGAGCGTGAGTCTGTGGCGGAATGGTGAGTGGACAGTCATTTCCACCTGTGGGGGGATATTTGTATACGAATACCCCCATCTCTATTACTGACCTGTTTCTATGCTTTTTTGTGGGGAAGAGACCCAAACACACAACCCCATAAAGGGGTTTATTTCTAGAGCAACCTGTCATGTAGATTTGACTGGGAAGTGCTGATCGCCACAAGGATATGAAATAAGCTTTTTGACCAAGCAGACATTTAAACTCAGATCTCCCTTTTCCAAGTCCTGCAAGTCCTGCACTGCAACCATTACACTAGGCTTTCTTGTTCAGATCAGCTGTCACTATATAAATGACGCCAAGGCTAAAACATATTTGTAAAAAAAACCTGCGACAACAAACATGCTGAATTTACATAACACAGAAGCCCTGCCAATGTGCCCATATGCAAATTTTAAGATTATGCAAAAGAGGCTACCTAATTTGCATAATATGCTAATGATGGCTCTTCATAGAACTGAAATATTAGCACCTGACTGTTGCTCAGCATTGATGCACCAAAAGGCTAGGAGCACGGGGAGAGGACTGGAAAGAAAGCCATTGGGGATGTGCTTTGGGGCTCATAATCTCACTGGATAAAAGGTAAGTGGTGGAGTGCCAGTATGAGGACCCTTTAGCTTTTTTGTTGTGGAATTCTGGCAGCAGCAGTGTTGAGCTTAGGAAAAATCTCCACATGTCATATACAGTAGGTAAGATAGCACAGGACATGAGCCGTAGTGAGAATGGCAGCAATTAGAGATGGGTACAAACCGTGGTTCGGCACAGTTTGGCTGTTGGGCTGCAGAGCAGTGCTGCAGGCCCCCCACTTTCCCTTGCTCCACCTCCTCTGGTGGGCACCCACTCAGAGGTACTGCCTGGAAGCTGGGAAGCTGTGCCACTGCCTCTGAGTGGGCACCTGCTAGAAGTGGGGCAAGGAAGGCGGGGGGGGGGGGGTGTCTGCAGAACAGCTCGGTAACTGAACCACCGAACCACGCCGAACCACTGAACCATGATTTGTGCCCATCTCTAGCACCAACAGTTGCAGGACACATTTTGCTACCTGCTGAACCAGAGAAAAAGATTATTATTTTTTCTATTTCTGGGTTGCCATATTGGATTACTGGGATTTTACCCACACTCTGAACCCATCTATCTAGCTTACTCTTGTGCTCATTTCCACAATGAGCTAGCTAAAAGCAATCCTTCCTAATCTCCTTGCCTGCTCTGCCTCTGTGACACCATAAGGATTTAATGCTCTGACGTCACAAGGTCCCACCAACTTGTCTCTGCTTCTGACCCTGAAATATCAGAAAATGGGTTGCTGCTGACATGGCAACTCAATATAACATGCACTGCAGTGCCAGTCTGGGTTCCAGAGGGCCTTGCCTTGCGATTAAGTGCTTTAGCTATTAAGGAGGAAAATATAATCTCCACTGAGGAGGGCTTCAAGAGGAGAAATGTATCTTTGTCTGATTTTGTGCCTCTTTGCTGTGCACCTTAACCAGCTCTTGGAGCATCCTTTAGACACAAAAATAAAATAAAAAATGTACACATGCCTGTTTCCGTGAATGAGAGAAGAATGTCTACAAATTGTAAAATGTATTTTTTTTAAAATTGCATAAAAATAGGCACGAATTTCCATTTGAAGTGAGGAGAAATTCACAAACTAAGACATAACAAAAAACAGAGACATAAATAAAAGAACGTCAGGCAACTTGAGTTTGCCCGCTTTTCACAATCCAAGTAATCCCTCCAATAAATTAAATGACCAAGAAATAACTGATCCACTTCCCAACTGATGAGCTGTATTGAAGAACTTTTTAGACTTCTCTTACTTTTGGTAGACCAGGATATGTCTGATAATTCATGCTACAATTATTTGAATATATTTAGATTATGAATGAGAAACTACCTCACTATGGCTGAGATTCAAAGTGATATTGTAGATGCCAGAATGGTAAGCTAGCACATGGAAGATTTCTCCAAACTCATCAAGAGATCTTGCCTTTAGAATGAGACCACAAAACCTTTTTTGTCCATCACACAATTCTATTACATGCTGTCAAGCCACCTCTGATTTATGGCATCCCTTCTAGGTATAAAGAACTCCTTCTTCTGGGTCTGGTCTGGGACTGGGTAACTTGCCCAAGGCTGCACAGGCTGAGTCTGTTGGAATTATTGAACCCTCGTATATTGCCTTTAAGAGAGGCCTTTCTGGTCTAGTCTGGGGAGACTTGAAGCTATTTATTTATTTATTTATTTATTTATTTATTTACCGCCCATCTAGAACGTGTCTACTCTGGGCGGTTTACATATAACATAAAAATAAAATGCAGATTGATCACAGAGTCCAAGATGGGAAAGGAAGAAAAGAAGAAAGAGAGAGAAAAAAGAAAAGGGGAGATAGGCTAGGTAATGGCTGTAGGGAAGGCCTGCCTGTATAGCCATGTCTTCAAGTTAGTCTTGAAGGCCCTCAGCGAGGGAGCCAGGCAGATCTCTACAGGTAAGTTGTTACAGAGGTGAGGGGCCACTGCCGAGAAGGCCCAATTTCTAGTTTTTTCTCAGCAGGCCTCTCTTGGCGTTAGACCCCTCAACCGCCTGGCCTGACTGGAGCGGGTGATACGGGTAGAACTGGGCGGAAGAAGGTGCTCTGCCAGGTATCAAGGGCCTAAACCGTTAAGGGCTTTGTATCTAATGGTTAGCACCTTGAAATCAATGCGGAGGTGGATAGGTAGCCAGTGTAAGGCGGCCACGGTTTCACTCCTGTTAATAGCCTGGCCGCCATGTTCTGGACCATCCG
The DNA here is from genome assembly GCA_037013535.1 of Intellagama lesueurii. Lineage (NCBI taxonomy): Eukaryota > Metazoa > Chordata > Lepidosauria > Squamata > Agamidae > Intellagama > Intellagama lesueurii. Next base: position 338,764,421 of record JBAJHW010000001.1, read on the forward strand.
GAGCTTCCGCATCAGTCTCAAAAGAAGCCCCACGTAGAGAGCGTTACAGTACTCTATTCTTGAGACTACGAGTGCATGGACCAGAACGTGCAGTTAGAGTTTTTTTAAGGCACAAAACTTCCACACTTCACCAACAAAATTTTCTTCTGGAAAGCAAAGGGGAATCAAAACTAGTATCTTTATCCCCCCTCTTTGTGAAGGAATTGATTGCCTTCCAGATAGTTTTCTGGAAGGGACTGCCTTGAAGGGTGATGAATCTCTTTCATTGGAGGTTTTAAAACAGATGCTAGGTGACTGCTTGGCAGGGATGATTTAGCTGTGGATTTCCTGCATTTCCAGGGGTTGGACTCCATGACCTTTGGGGTTCCTTCCTGCTGCACACTTCTGTGATTTTATGAGGTTAAGCACACGCCAGCAGAGCAGGCATAATGGGACAGGTTGAGCGGTCATAATGATGCAAACAACCCGCTCAGCACTACTGTTTTTAATAGTGCACTCAATAGCTACTTCATTTTTCAACACTGCCCATCTGACAGAAATGAACCAAGCCTAATTTCCAAAATATGATGAAATCCATCAAATCTCACCAGTGAGTAGTTTGTGTTTTGCTTTGCCTTCCACTTCCTCCACAGCCCCTTGACTCATTTATTAAGCGAGGATGAACCAGATCAGAATAATAAAGATATCCTAATCCAGTTCTCACTAGAAGCCCTTCCTTAGTTTCTGCATCTATCTGAAAAGAGGCAGGTGATGAGAAGGGATGATTTAGATGCCACATGGATGCCACTCTGGATTTTGCTTTTCTGTACTTTCAGAGTATTTTCTGGATTAAAATTTGATTTAGTAGAATATAGTTAGATTCCAAGCTAGTCCTTCTGGCATTTCTGCCTTATCCCTGCGAGAAATAAATCTTAGTTAGATAATTCAAGTTCCTCCAGGCAAAAGCCTACAGATTCCAATGTTGACAATTTATATTCACAGATGGTTAATATTTGCCTGTTAAATAAAAGGAAGGAGATTTAGCTTCAGGTTTCCTTCCTAGCTATTTGCTTTTTGTGCTTTTTTAAAAAATAAGGTGGCTATGAAGAATCTAATCAATTATTTACTTTTTCTTCAGGAAAACAAACATACAAATACATGAAAGAATTGCTCCCGGCAATGATACCTTGAACTTGCTTGCAAGCAAAATACAAATTAGATTAAGACAAGATGTTCCAGGAACAAAATGGAACAGCACACCTCCATAACTGAGGCTTGATCTACATGTTATTTATTATTTATTTGCTAGTATTTATAAACCACTTAGATCTGAGAATTCCAAAGCAGTGTACAACAGCAATAAGATAGAAAAGCCAATGTTATCTATACTCTGAACTGCACATGGAGAAGTCAGTTCCACAGGTGGCTCCTCCTTTTATATTGTTTGCCCATGGGTGAATTCATGAAGTTGGAGATCACAAGAGCTAAGAGTTCTCCAAGCATGGAGCAGTTAACGTCTCACACTTCCAAACAGGATTCTGTCCATTTAAAATACATACTATATACAAATAGATATTATAGATGAAATCTTGTTGCGTAGTGTAAGACCATTTGTAACATTCAGTCCACTCCTAGCTAGCAGAGAAAAAGTCCCCACCACAATTCTCCTACGACATGTACAAATACACAATGCAAACATTTACATACAGTGTTATTTATGTAGTCCACGAGGCAAATGGACTACATATTGGAAAATCATGGGGGAAAGTCCTGCTTAAATAGGTATGTTTCCATATGCATTTGTGCTTTAAAATATTGTGCACCCAAAATGTATTTTTTGATGCAAAAATGGGACGTATATAAATATAACACGGATTGGAAAGAGACTAGTCTCTCCACCCTGGTTACAGCCATTTCCAGTTGTGCACAGAAATGAGGATGAGTTGAAATGATCCACCATGAGCACACTTTGCAATTTGGCCATTTTCAGAAGCAGGGTCATGCAAACCACCAGTGACACCAGTTGATCTTGGGGCTGTCCGTTCCTGCTGGAATAGATTCCATCTGATCCATGGAAATTGAGAAATATTAAGTGTTGATTCAACAACGCTCATCCATTCAGTGGGTTTATTCTAGTTGGGAGTAATGACCCAATCTGTCACCATCCAATAACATGCCAGACAGCTTGGCCTTTCACTTTGCAAGCACAAGGTTTTAAAAAAAGGAGAGAGATAGTATATTCCCATGGGTCTACGCCTGTCAAGGCAGCAGGTCTCACACCCTACTGCACTAACCCCTGCCTTTGAAACTTTTCTGGAGCATGGCCAAGTAGCATTAACGACAGCATTCGAGGCTCAAAGGCACAAGCTTTGTAACCCCTTGGGTCCACAACACTATCCGAGTTAATCTAAAAATTCTTTTTAAAAGAACACGCCATTCCGGAGGAAAGCCATCTTTGACAGCCGCTTTCCCCTGGTTGGCCTTTTCTTATGTTACCTCAGGGTGTAGTCAAGCTGCAGATTAGAACTTTTAAAATAAAACATACGTAATTCTCCCCCTTATATTATTAGACTGTGGAGCCTCTTTGGTAGCTAAAAAAGTCAGAAAGCTACAAAAATATAGTCAGCACGTAGAACTGCCTAGTGGCCAGGAAAGCATCTTTATGGATATATTATTTAACTATCTGAGCAGCACAGAGAGTTAACCCAAAGTCTATTTCGAGAGCATCTTTAATGATTACAGCTGCAGTGTGGTTACAGCCAATTTTAAGACTAAATATAAATGCAGCGTTCAATGTGTGTGGCCTATAAAAGGAGGCTGTGATATAGCAAACAGCCTAGAATTCATCATCTGCTCTGCTTAGACTTTCTCTCACTGCACTTTGCAAGTATCTGCTGTTTTCTGTGGATTTGAGTTGAGCTGTGTCTTTCTGAGAACCAAAGGAAGCCTCAGGACATTCAGCATGTATTGTGGGAGCACGCATGCTTGCAGCCTGCACAGATGTGAACGAGCCTGATAGGAAACCAAGCCCTATGAGGAAGGACTAAAAGAACTGGGTGTGTTTAGCCTTGAGAAAAGAAGACTGAGGGGAGATATGATAGCACTTTTCAAATACTTGAAAGGTAGTTATACATAGGAGGGGCAGGATCTGTTCTCAATCATCCTAGAGTGCTGGACACGTAATAATGGGCTCAAGCTACAGGATATCAGGCTGACTATCAGGAAAAATGTCTTAACTGTTAGAGCAGTACTACAGTGGAACCAATTACTTCCAGAGGTGGTGAGCACTCCAATGCTGGAGGCTTTCAAGAGAAAACTGGACAACCATCTGTCAGATTTGCTTTGATTTGGATTACTGCCTTGAGCAGGGGGTTGCACTTGATGGCCTTATAGGCCCCTTCCAACTTGATTATTCCACGATTCTGTGAAATGTGATTGCTGGGTCAGATTCTGCTTCCAGAGGTACATCATTCATACCAATGTGTGAAAAGCACTTCTGCGTATGCAGCTGTTTAAGCCTACTGCTTTACAACAAAGGGATCTCCTGTAAGGACTGGGCATTTGACTTCACCAAGGTTTTTGTGGCTATGCTCTTCCCATTTCTATACAGAGTAGTGCTTCTATACAGAGTAGTGCTATAGCACTAACAGGAGCAGTATATTAAATTGAAATAACAAATAAATAAATATACATAAGCCACTAGAGGAGAGGGAGCCAATGTGCACTGCTGGATTCCAACTACCATAAGCCCTAGTGAACAAAGCTGATAGAGAGCTATGTTAGGAGTTGCAGTCTAACAATTTTGGTGGACTTCACCTTATAGATGCTTGCAACTGGAGATAAGAAAGCATCCTCTTTACTTTTTTCCCATTCTCAGTGGCTGCTTGTGTGCCCAGGTGGAAGGATTGAAAGGTTTTGGGGAAGGAGGAAGAATGTGGTGGGTGCAACATGAAGTATGTCATCCTGATCAGGAAGTAGCTGCTGTTTAAAAGCTTACTTTGGCGCTTTTAGGGTACACTCAACTTGTGCACAATGTGATGATCCTGCATGCACCTCAATTTCATCAGAGGATGTCATCAGTCAGCGGTGATTTGCTGCTAAAATCATTCCTGTTATGCCCCCAGAGCTGTGCAACAGAATTTCAGCCATAAGACATTACTCTTTAAATATTAGGAAAACATCTTCAGTCCTCCAAGACCAGACTTATTTACTGATGTGCTTAGGAAGTCCCTTCTTGAATCACACGGAGAAGGGGGCTACATCTGGCATATTGATATTCTGCTGTATTCCTGGAAATCTAGATTGGATGGTATGTTTTTACAGAAAAAGAAAGGGTATGCTACTACAAAAATTCCTTCATTAAAATGTCCTTCCTTTTAAAAAAAGCATAGCAATATCAAAGCACATAAAAGATGGCATTCTACTTATTTAAAAAGCTTATAAAAAGTTCTGAAAATCTTAATCTGGCAATACAGAGCACAGTGTTCTGATTATATTGTTGAAGTCTTGAGTATTTAATTGCTATTTTTTTAAAAAATTCATGCAGTGCCTGGAAAGGAGGAAAGCAAATATGTAAGAAAAAAATATATAAAGGTGAAGATATCCTGGAAGTCATCCAGCAAACAGAGCTACTTAATTAAAGTGAGTTTTTCAGAACACACTATTCACATTACGCTTCCAGAAAAAGGTCAGTTGCCAGCAAGATCACCAGTTGTTGTTGGAATTGTTGATCACAGGCCCATGCAGGTGAAACTAACATCAATAAACTGTTTGGATATAATACAGGCAGTGTTGTACAATGGGCAGAGTACTGAACTGTGGGAGACTTGAGGTCTGATCCTGCACAGTTATTGTGAAACTACCATGACTGGTGATTTGAGCCACTCATGCTTTCTTAATGTAACCCACCTTACAGGGTTGTTCTGCAAATAAAATCCCAGGCTCACTGTCCTCAAATACTTCTAGAAAGAGCAGGATAAAAATTTACTATGCAAAAGGTCTGAGGTTTAATCCCTGGCATCTCAAGACTTCTGACCAACTTTAAAGATTTCTGACAAATTTATGGACTGCCACTGCTTATCACGACAGACAATACTTGGTTAGAAGGGCTAACCTCAGCATGCCTTGGGAATACTGAAAAAGAGTTCCATGCAGAGCTTGGGAAATGACTTCTAAAGAAACATTCATATAATGATGTGCTAAAGGTATCGATACCAAACAGTGGGATGATAATGCTCTGGGACCCTGACCATCATCCTACCATTGCACAGCATGGGTAGATTCCACATGTCATTAAAAAAAATCTGCTTAACTATATAGGGCTCAAGCTTCAATGTGACTGGCCAAAATCAAATTGACTTTTTTCAATGAGCGTAAAGGCATGCGCAGAAGTGATTTTCACGTGCTGCAGGTTACCCGCGGTGTGTCTGGTCGTATGGCTGGACAAGGGACTGATCGTGCAACTAGGAAAAGATCAAGCTTCCAGCAGACAGCCTGGGGAACAACTAACACCACTTGCATGACTCTACTTGCATGATAGCATGGGGGAATGGGATTTTTTCATGGCTAAGCAATGTGATACCTGCATTTCCAGTGTCAACACTAAATGTGAAAGAGATTGTATATTTCCCGGTGTTAGGCATCTGTCCTGCAGTTATGCCATTTCCTCAGAGCTGTGTGCCTCAACAATTGGACCAGCAATTTAAACCTACATTTACCTTCCAATGACTAATCACAGCAAACAAATGTAAAAGATACGTAGTTAAGAAATTATCATGCTATGACAGATGTTCACCACTAAAGGGAGCACCACTTCTAAATAAGAGCTAAGTGTGTTGTCTAATTTGACCCTTCCACACCTAATTGTTGCAAACATTTCCCCTGCAGTCCATTTTTTTGCCAAAAATCCTGAAGGGTTGAAGTTGCTGTATTCTTACTGCTGTGGCCCATGCTGCCTCAGATGAGCCTGCAAGAGTTTAGTTAAATCAAAGGATAGCCTTGGTAAATTGACAACGGAATGCAGATTTTCCCACCAGGGTGCTATGAGGGCCTCTGTTTTTAAACAGGCACTCAGAGTATCCTGTTAACTTGTATTTTCAGAGGTTTAATTGGCTTGCATCATTACGTCGTTAAAGAGGCTTACAGAGGAATCCCACAGTAAAACCAAGGCTTTTTTCCAATTATGGTCTCAGCAATTCATACAGAGCATAAATAATTCAGCACTGTTGTAAATAAACTCAACATATAATATATACATACTTTCTTGAGCAATTTTGCTAAGCTCACAGTCTTCTTGCTGAGAGGGTGCCTTTTCCTCTTAATGCCTTCTCTCTCTTACTGTTTGTTTGTTTTCATAGAGAAGACCTTCATGCTTCAGTACGTGCATTTAGTGGTACGGAGACCTTGCATTACCATAGTTAGCAGAAGCATCCTTGGCTACTCTAACACCCAAGCATTTCCAACCATGCGGTTTGAAGCCAGACCTATTTATCAAGTAAATGATAATGTGTGAGGGCAACAGAGAGAGTGCACTGGAATAGAAAAGCTATGAAACACTTGAAAGATATTCACACAGGTCTGGTCATAAAAGAGATTACAATCCAGTTTTGGTTTTTTTTCAGGTGATTTCAAGTGAATTTTTTTATCACAATCCATTTATTTTTTCCAAGTGATTTGCAGATGCATCATGTGATACAGCCACACAGTCTGCTGACATACAGAAATAGCATATGCCATAGCCTTGTAGTCAATTGTGCTTTGGGCAGATGCATGGTTCCTATGTGCATGTACGTATGGCACTGCTTTGCACATACATAAAAAATACTTGATTAACGCAAACTGAATGTAAGTATTGACAACTGAAAAGCATTATGCACCTGGTGACATGAAAATTGTTATATGTGATTTTTCTTTTCATGCATGCAAAACCAATGCAAGTATTTAAGGGGTATTTTGGTGAGCAGTTGATATCCCAGGCTCTGGTGATTAGCATCTTTGGCCTAAATCCAATCAGTAATCCAAACTAGACTGAATCAATTACTGGGTCATTGAAATGCCCACAAATCCAATGAGTGTTCTTTATCTGGGACTGATAGTTGGCACCAGGCTATCACATACATGAATTGAGTGGACTTGACACCATCATATCTAAGATATAATAAAGTAGCATTATAGCTATAATGGCATACTCAAACATGCAACGGTATAAATGATGTAATCAAGCAGTATAAATGAATGTGTGAATCAGACTCTTGATTTATCACAAATTGGAGTATTTAAACAACTCGTTAAAAAGTAAACCACATTTATTCATTATTACCCAAAATGTATGCAATTGGTGAAGAAGAAACATCTGAGACAACTTCTTCCTTGTATGACACTTCTTGTTGTTTAGTCGTTAAGTCGTGTCCGACTCTTCGTGACCCCATGGACCAGAGCACGCCAGGCCCTCCTGTCTTCCACTGCCTCCCGGAGTTTCGTCAAATGTATGACACTAGCCTTTAACAAAATGGGCTGGGTCATAAACCCATGATGGAGTGGTTATCTTAAATAATCTTAGAACTGCAGAGCTGGAAGGCACCCTATGGATCACTGAGTCCAGCCCTTGTCAAAGTGTAAGAGTGTATGGGAGTGCAGCTTTGAAGTACAATTTGGTTCAGAGCTGTATTTGTTACATGTCATCAGTCAGATCCAGCATGAAGCAATTGGATGATTTATATTATCTCTGCTTTCATCAGTGTGTATCATACCACAATAGAGCCAAAAACATCCTATCAAAGCAGAATTTGTTAACAGCAGGGGCAATCATGTTTCTGTTGTACTGTGTTGTTGACATTGTTGATGTTAGGTGTCATCAGGCTTCCAATTTATGGCAATGCGATGAATTAATGACTTCCAGAGGGTCCTATCTATTAATAGCCCTGCTCACGTTCTACAAACTAAAGGCTGTGATTTCCTTTATTCAAGCAATCCATCTCAGGTTTTCCTTTTCCCATCACCTTCAACTTTTCCTAGCATTATTGTCTTCTCCATTCAGTTTTTTTTCTTTTCAATGTATAATGACCTCAACTTAAGAGTTGTTGTATGTATGTATGTATGTATGTATGTATGTATGTATGTATGTAGTGTTATGATGTGCTTTAATCTTTTCATGCATATTGTATAAAGCTTTGGCATCTATCAAGATAAATCACAGTTTAATGTTGGATTTATGTGATATTCTTTAGAATTGTGGCTTATGCAGGATAAGCAAGCATAGTTTGATTGCTCCTGCTTAGCTCCTCCTGCCAGTGGGAGTGACTAAAACGAATCAAAAAAAAAAAAAAAAGCAAAGAGTGCTGCTTATATATTGCCCCATAGTGTTTAAAGTGTTTAAAGATTTTACTTCCTTGGGCTCCATGATCACTGCAGATGGTGACAGCAGCCACGAAATTAAAAGACACCTGCTTCTTGGGAGGAAAGCGATGACAAACCTAGACAGCATCTTAAAAAGCAGAGACATCACCTTGCCGACAAAGGTCCGCATAGTCAAAGCTATGGTTTTTCCAGTAGTGATGTATGGAAGTGAGAGCTGGACCATAAAGAAGGCTGACCGCCGAAGAATTGATGCTTTTGAATTGTGGTGCTGGAGGAGACTCTTGAGAGTCCCCTGGACTGCAAGGAGAACAAACCTATCCATTCTGAAGGAAATCAACCCTGAGTGCTCACTGGAAGGACAGATCCTGAAGCTGAGGCTCCAATACTTTGGCCATCTCATGAGAAGAGAAGACTCCCTGGAAAAGACCCTGATGTTGGGAAAGTGTGAAGGCAAGAGGAGAAGGGGACGACAGAGGACGAGATGGTTGGACAGTGTCATCGAAGCTACCAACATGACTTTGACCAAACTCCGGGAGGCAGTGGAAGACAGGAGGGCCTGGCGTGCTCTGATCCATGGGGTCACGAAGAGTCAGACACGACTTAACAACTAAACAACAACAACAAGTGTTTAAAGCACTCTCTGGGTGGTTTATAATTTAATCAGGCAGGCTACACATTGCTCCCTGCCCCCATGAGCTGGGTACTCATTTTACCTGGCTTGGAAGGCTGGAAGGTTGAGTCAACCTCAAGTCAGCTTCCTGAGCCCAAAAGGATCAAACTTGGCTTGTGAACAGAATCTTGACTGCAGTACTGCAGTTTAACCACTGCTCCATGAGGCAGGAAGCCTTAGCATAAAATCCAAACTAGGATCATAAGGGGAAAACAAATCTTGTCAGTTCTGTTTTAAAACACATTGTACATATCTCACAACAGGTTGTGCATAGTGTTTAAGCAGAACAGCTTGAAATCCATGGGATTTAAGATAACAGGTGACAAAGTGAAATAAATTCAACTGATTGAAGTTGGAATTACTGCTCTTCAAGAACACTAGTGGTTGCTGTAAACCTATGTTCTAGAGAATGTCTGAGATGTAGTGAATGTTTACAAAGACCTAACTTTCATGTGTGCCCAAAAATACATACTTTCCTGTACCCTGATATGCATCACTGAATGTTCAGGGTCATATTGAGGACACAGTCCAAATTTTAAGTTTTAGGATATTCACAACAATGGCTGCAATGATCTATATCTGTATATATCTATTTAAATATTCAAATTTGATCTACACCTCCATCTGTCTTTCTATTCATTCATGATATGCCTTTGATAAAAGTTTTGAATGTCAGTGCTACTCTCCCATTCCAACAACTGTGGCCTAGTGGTACCGCCAGTGGCGCAGTGATGAGTTGGGAATCATGAAGGCATTCCCCATGGTCAACCCTCATGAAGTATATAAAAATGCAGACCACTGGATCAACTGATGAAACCAATGAGTTCTATTAGTTTTTTCCCCCCCCCTAAAGCCAATGACTCTTAATTGCCTGTTCAAGACCAAATCACCAGGAAACACCTGGAATTACAACAAGGAGAGTCTACACAATGTACTCTTCATGGGAAAATCCATTTCCCTCCCACCCACTGTGAGATCACAAGTAAGCTTAGAAGTTAGTGAGAAGGTCCCAAAATTTCAGCCTTGAGAGCACTGACCCCATTTCAGCACTGAGTAAAGCAGGTTTGGAAAGCCACTGGAAGTCAGAATATTATTAAGTGAAATAGACCAATGTTCTGACTCACTGTAAGTCAGCCTTCCATCCTAGGCCAGTTCCTGTGGGAATTACATATGATTTGCATAATCTAATTCCTTCTTTGTGTTCACTGTCTTTTTCAGATTTAGTTCTGTTCTTGAAGAGGCAGTCCCTGTAGATGCCGAGTCACCCTTTTCATTCCATTCAACCATCAGCTGGATTTGCTACCATTGCTCCTGCTCCTGCTTCTACTACGCAAGGCATACTGTCCATCTCATATACTACTGCTCCAGAACATCTGGTCCACAACTGGCTTTGAGGGAGTGATGGATTCTAAAGGAAGGCTCAGTAGACCCCTGTAAAGGATACTACCCCATATGTACTTAGCTTATGTACTTAAGTCTCTGTATCATTGCAATGTGTCACATCTGTTCTCACCTGCTAAAGGGGTTTGAGTCATGCTGGATGTCTTCAAAATCAGGGTGTAAATGTCCAAAGCTTGAAAGTAATGAGTTAAAAGTGATGTGGTCATCTACAGCCAGTTTCTTTGGGATAAGGAGGCAGAAATGCAGTTGCATTTTAAAAATATTGTGATAGGCAGGAACAAAGGTATTTGGGTGCAGTCATGAGAAACACGTTCTTCTTCTTTTGGAAAGCTATCATTTAAGTGAATTATAAGGCATTTTTGGAGGCATTTGTCAGGGCTTTTCCCCTCAACCTTTTGTTATTTTCTTCTCAATCCTAAGGCCCCTGCCTGGCCTCCCCGAGGGGAAAGTAAGAGAACAATGATGGGGGCTGGGGTGGGGGTGGGGGTGGAATTAAGCTTCCAACTCTGAAAATGTTTATGTAACTCAAAAACTCACCTATAACTATTAATTTGCCTGCTGAAGCTGGTCAACTGAGACATCACTGAGCCTATTTGGACTTCCTTATTGTCAATTACATTGGAGATCAACAAATAGGTGCTCACATTTCAGTGAATGTATGTTTACAGTAAATGCATCTGCACATTAAGCTTATGTACTTAGTCTCTGTATCATTGCAATGTGTCACATCTGTTCCTTTCATACCCAGATGCCATTGCATTTTAATTATACCCACTAATGTCTCTGCAGGAACCACAAATGGTAAACCAACGCTCCCATGAAGTAGACAAGTTGCTTTTATTTTAGCACAGACAATGGAGCAGAACATCACATTTCAGTCTGGCAGACGTTTGAAGAGTGAGAATGTCTTTGCTATTTAGCAAACTTCAGCTTCACTGCCAGTTAATTTTATTTCAGTAAATCGGCTTTGAGCCTGTGCTGGAAAGGTAGCTTTTTAGCTTTCACTTTTCTCAGAAATGGGAAAAATTGGGGAGGGGGGTATTTAGGGGGCAGGATTATAGTTCCCATCTACCACGGTCAGCACCGTTGTTAGGCTGAAGGATTTTGGGAGTTGTAGTCCAAATGTAGTAAATGTTTCCCATCTTTATTCTATTCACTTGCACAATTTATAGGCCATCCTAATAACTGAAACTCTCTACAGAGTTTCAGGCACCAGCACAAACAAAATTACAATAAAACACCAAAAGAAAAGCAAAACAGTACAATTGTATGTTTAGAAATAACTCTGTAATGGGGAACAGGCAGGGGGAATTACAGTACCAAAGCAATTTAAAATTAGCAGCAAAGGAACAAAAACAGACTGAAACTCAAACATAATTTAAAAGTCCTGAGAAGAATTTTAAAAAGCCATTTGATGTAGGAAAGTTATTAAAGTGAGAGCCATCTGGCCCTCTCTGGGAAAGCATGGGGCCTCTACTCAAAAGTCTCTTCCAGTCATACCCACTGAGCATGCGTCCACACAAAGTAGGAAGGGGATGTAGTGACAGGTCTCAGAAGATGATCTCAGTGTTTGGGTAAGAACATTCAGGAAGACACAATATTTCAATCACCAAGATCCTAAACATGAATGAAGCACCAGTGGATATAGTATCGGCGTAGGAGCTGAAATACAGCACCAACATAAAGGTAAAGGTAAAGGTTCCCCTTGACAATTTGTCCAGTCGTGTCCGACTCTAGGGGGTGGTGCTCATCCCCGTTTCCAAGCCATAGAGCCAGTGTTTGTCCGAAGACAATCTTCCGTGGTCACATGGCCAGTGCGACTTAGACACGGAACGCTGTTACCTTCCCACCGAGGTGGTCCTTATTTATCTACTCGCATTTGCATGCTTTCGAACCGCTAGGTTGGCGGGAGCTGGGACAAGCGACGGGTGCTCACTCCGTCGCGTGGATTCGATCTTACAGCTGCAGATCTATAGACCTTACAGCACAGAGGCTTCTGCGGTTTAACCCGCAGCGCCACCACGTCCCTTTGCACCAACATACATGGTGAGTAATATGAACTGATGAGTTTAGAAGAATAGACAAATAGACAACTAGAGACATGTCCAGACAGGCATATAGTTCATTATTTGGACCACTTTTGGTGCTGTTCAGTTCAAATCAAATTATCGTATCCACGCACGTTTTGACTTAAAACAATCTATCCTGCTCCTTCTTAGAGTGTCCCACTCTTTTTTGGCACAGGGCTAGGGCTACAGGATTTTTGGCACAATTCAGAGCACCCCTAAATTAGCCCACTTCTGTAACTCATGCGGATGGTTAGTTTGCACCCAAATAGAACTGTGGGCAGTGTTATCTGAGATGACAGTCCTGCAATGTATTTGATGGGTTGTGTCATTGAAAGGGAGAAAAAAACCCTCCTCTACTTTTATTGACTACTGTTTTAATTTTTTAAAATATTTTTTCTATTGATGCAGAGCTATGCTAGATAAATGAAATACATTGGCAGTGTTATGTCAGTTCCTGTATTTAACAAAAAAAGGGGGGGAGTGGCTATGGTCTGATGAATGAAGGTCGCAATTAAAGGTGGGGAAGGGGGCAGAAAGGAGATTGTCATTAATCAAAACAGGGACTAATTAGAGTAATCCAAAAACCCGTCTGGACCCTCCTCGTCGGAGAAGAATCATCTATCTGTGTGAATGGAAGGACGGCTCAAGTGTGAGATAAAATAGATTGCATTAAAGATAAGAAACTTTTAAGTGCAAAGCAGACCCACCAACTCCCCTGTCTGGACCTGCCCTAGATATGTTTTTCCCTCTCTTCTTTTCTCACTCTATGTTTAGATTCCTACCCTTAGGCTTGCTTCCTTCTTGTTTCTCTAAGATCATTTTCACGTTCTTCTTTTTCCTCCAATTACAGAAACCATTATCTAATGCAATCTAATGGTTTCTGTAATTTACATTTAGCAATTATTTTCCTTCTGCACTGTGAATTTCCTCAGTGAATTAAAAAAATAAGCTTTTTCTTTTGCCGTATTATAATCTTCAGACTAGTCCTCCAGAGTTACATGCTCAGCACTAACCCACTGCACTCTTATCAGATGAAATACCAAATAATCCTAAAAATATGTTCAGTGTTGGTTAATAGCCTAGGAATTTGATTTTATAGCAGTTGAAGGTTTCTGTACCATTTGCAGAAGCAGCTCCACAAATAATGCATTGCAGTGATCCAAACAGATTACCAGAACAGAGACAACTGAAGCCAGTCTAGTTGCTGTTCACGTATCTTTAAGATCCTGGTTCACCTTTTCACATCAGGTTCATCATTACATCAAGACCCTTACTTCTCCCTGCAGCTCACTAGATAACTATTCTCATCTCTCCTCATTCTCTTTTTGATTGTTCTGTTTTTCTTCCAAAGTTCATGTGCTTCTGCCCCCGTCTCTTCCTTCTCTTTACACCTTCGTATTGTCCACTATCTCCTTTGCCTCAAGCTTCTGGTCCCAACCTCAGCCCCATCACCATCTCTAACAGTCAAGGCAATTTCCTCTCATCTCCTGAAGCCCTTTTCAAATCTCCCTTCTTCTTTTTTTAATCCTATCCTGGCAACCATCCTTCTTCAGGGTCAGTGTGTGATGCTAATTAACTCTACAGTTTTGCTGCTCATTTCTCAAGCTCTGGATACCAATATAGGGATGCTAATAAACATTGTGTTTCTGGCTGTCAAACATAGGTAGTGCTCAGATGAGAATAGCCTTTCTAAGGCACTGGGTTTGGAACACCTGGGCTATTACTAGAGTAGATAAACTGTGCCTTTCCCAAGGACACCATAACTTAGAGAGTTCTGAAATCTAGCAGTGATTCTATTGGTGAGTGTTAGGAAAATAAACAAGAGCACTTCCTGGCCCTATTCACCTCCCCCCCTTTTTTTTTTGTTTTTTTAAAGCATAAACTTTCTCTATTCTCCTCCTTTTTCAAGGGGGCTCTGGGCAAAGTAAATGTGAAACAATGTTGTTTGCCCTGGATGCCAACATGGCTAGTTATGACTCTGTGGAGCACATCTAAGACTGGACTCAAGTAGCAAATGTTTTTGTGCTCAAGGACAGCTTTTTGGGATAGGCAGTTGTACAGGCCACATGCCAGTGATGGGTCTAGCTGAAAGCAGCCATGCTAGCTCAGAGATTCTGGGAGCTGTAGTCCAATAAAGACCTTTCCAAGCTCTCACTAAATATTGACATTAGATGTACAAGAGGATCAGAATCCCTGGTTTCACTTATCTCCTGTCTGAAAATATTAAATAAAACCCCCAGAAATACAAGCTTCCAAGGTGTACTACCAGAACTGACCACTAGAGGGAACCAGAGACTATGCTATATATAAAGTTTGCTATATGCAGTTTTCATCATCTGTGGGGAGGGGGGCTTGGAACTGATCCCCGTGTGGTCCAACTGTATAAACATTGAAATGTTTATTCTATGCAATATGCACTTCTGAAGTATTAGCTTTATGATACAGAAGATGCTAAGGGCTAACAATATTATGCAAGTAAATTAATATTAATTAAAATAGTTTAGAGAGCATGTTTATTAGCTTTTTTTTTTCATGTCATGTTGACAATGCACAACCTTTGGTGTGGGAGAATTAAATCTGGACTAGTAGGTCTCGGTTATGCTACTATCCCTGCCATGTGAGGTTATATTAAGTAGTAAGGACTATAGAATTTAGAATATCAAAACACATTGCAACCTGAAAGGTCTAGAACAATAACTAGGATAATTATCAAATGTATACATTTGATTTTTAAAACCTATCTGAACTGAACATTTGCATTACAAAATGTTCTAAAATCTATGTGTCAAGTATTTCAGACATGCTTTTATTCATGTGTCACCATATCTTTTAAAAGTGCAAATCTCTCAGATGTATTAATTATAATAGTTGTACTTACTTGTAGGAAAGCTGTCTTGCTCAACATAAATATAATTATAAAAGAGAATAAATGCAACTATAAAAGGCAGAAAATGTCACTCTAAAAAGAGGGGAAATCCTCACACAAAACTTAGCACATAAATCTTTTCTCACTCTTCTTTACAAATGCCCTCTTGTGCAAAATAAATACTAGGGTGACTGCAAAAGAAGAAGGGATATTTGTTTAGGGGAAAAAATGGTAATGCATGTTTTGTATGACTTGAGTCCTACGCCTGTATTTCTGAGACTCAAAGCAGGCTGGTGGTTTTAGCAGGAAACTGGAATAATTTAGTGAGAATAACATACAGAATTGTTTTGTCTATGTGGTTGATAAGATTTGTACTTGTTTTGTAAGGATATGGGGAAGGGCACACCAAGGAAATTCCAGAGATCCCCACAGTCGCCGCCAACATGCTCATTGGCTGCTCCCATCACCCTCCAGCCATGTGAAACAGGCACATTAAAACACAACATGTGTTTTGAGTGGTTTCACTTTGGTGTGCAGATAACCTGCAGCAGAAAGCTTACTGTAAGTTGTCTGTAAACATATATTTCCTACCATACAAGAAGCAAGCACAGAACTGGTAGCTAAGTGTTCAAAATGATGGAAAAATACCACTTGAAATTTTTAAAAGTCCATGCAACGGAGTAGCAGCCATTGTTGATTTTTGTGATTTGCATTATTCCCATATTTGCCCAATTATGCTTAATCTGCAAATTAAACGTGTTTGCATTCTTGTTATCTTGTTGAGAATGTCACAGAACACATTGTCCTCTTACCTAGGGGACAAGATGCGGGTGTACAAGGGGGAGACAAGCTATGAATGTCCTCCATAGCGCTGCCTCTGGGATGAGTCCCATCACCAGCTTGAACCAATCAAGGCAGTAATAGTAGCCATAATGAAATCCAAACAAAACAGATAGACTGAAAACATACAAAAACAGATAAAAACATAATCCAAACCTTCTCAAAGAAAGAGAAACAAATCATAACTCCTTCAACAACAGCCCATCTGAGATGCCGAACGCCTGTATCAGCAAGAAGGTTTTTGCTTGCCAATGGAAGAACAACTGAGAATGACCTTTTCTCATCTCCACTGGCAAGGAATTCTCACCCTGTGAACAGCCATTAAGAAGACCCTCTTTCATAGCTCCATTCAACGTGCCTCCAAGGGTTGCGGGATTAAAAAGAAACACCACCCTGATGACCTAAGACCTGGAGAGGCTCATATCATATTATGTGGCCACAAATCCTATAAGGATTTATAGATCATAACCAGCGCCTTGAATGATGCCCAGAAGTGTAGCTGCAGTGAGTGCTTGAAGCAAGAGAGTTCTATGTTCCCAATAAATGTATTGACTTCAAGTTTGCTGCAGCATTCTGTATCAACAAACATTTTCAATCATTTTTCACAGGTAGCCTCATACAGAGTGCACTCCAGGAATCCAAATGGAATTTAACAAACACATGTGCCAACTTAGCCAGATCTGACATGTAAGAGTACACCGAACTGTGGAAACATGAGTTCTCAAGGTGAGTGTGACGCCATTCAAGACACAGTGAATCTCTATTCTTACACCTGCCTAATAAGTATCTTTTTTTTGGCGGGGGGATTTAAGCTTCAATTCATGTAATCTCATTGAGTCATTTATCAATATCAGTCACTGGATCAGAACCAGAAGGATGTAGATGGAAATAAGAGATAGAAATAGGTGTCATAAGCATTATGTAGGCACTGAACATTGAAGCTCAGAACAATGTGCTTTTTATGTGCATGTTAAGTTCCTTGGGAGATAAAAAGGAACCTGGACAGACACCATAAGCCAACAACCTCAAAGCTCACCAATCCAGCAAGGATCAAAGCCAGTGTAAAAAAAAGTAACTCCAAATCCTGCCCCAGAAGACACAGTGAAAGTAACGAAGACTTTCAGTTTCTGGCACGGATCATCCACCAAGCAATAAAAGCAGCCTCAGATACATGATTTGCATTTATGAATGTGAGTAACATCAACTAGGATCAATCTGTTAACACCCAGGTTTTAGTGAGGTCAAAGGTTGAGGTTGGTTAATAAAAACTGCCACCACCTACCCCCAGCACAACTCAGAATGTCTCTATTCCCAAAAAATGCCCCTGCAGGAATGACCTATTTGTAGTAGAAACCATGCAAGGGCTATTTAGGTGTTCCCTATTTGTATTTATTCACCATTTATAGAGAAGACTCCTCTTACTTACCCTTCCATCATCTTTCCATCACACGTCTATACATGGAGGGCAATATCTTTGTAGAGAAACAGCTCCACTGTCTGTGACAGATCGACATAAATTGAGACCTGGAAAAACAGGATCTTGACCGATTTGTAGTCTCTACATATAGCGAGGGGTTTTCTCCTTGAAGCTTCTCACCCTCTATGTGTAGAGAGGGTGACAAATCTGGCAATGAAGGAATATGGGGCTATTTGTGGTGAGTACTCACAGTAGGTAGCACCTGAATAGAAGATTTAGTCAAATGTTCCGAGTATGTTATGACACAAGCATCTTGATGTTGTTGTTGGGACAAAAATTTGTCACCTTTATGAATGCATTCACTTCTTTATTTGCTTTTAAAAGGGGGGCTTTCTTCATCTCCCCCCCCCTTCCTTTCCCTCTTTCTCCATTTCAAGTATACTGGTTTGCTTTTGTGTGGTGTGTATTTTAAACTCTGATAAAATAAATAGATAAGGAGAAGAAAGAAGCAAAGGCAGTTGCTGTAACTGCCTTTGCATCTGTGTTTATCTCAGCAGGAGAGGAATTTCTGGAAAGTGGCAGGGGGCAGGGTGGGAAATGACAGCATTATGAATGCAAGAAGTCACATAACCACAGCAGGGCCCATGAATTCTGCAGGACTGCAGGTTGTAGTACTATTTAAGCATAATTATGCCAGATTGCTAGCCACCCAGCCAAGTCAGCAATTTTAGACGGCAGCAGAGAAGCTGATTAAATATCTGCCAGAAAGGGTTTGGTGATGCATATATTTTTAAAAGGTAAGATAAGATGAAATGCATTTTTCTACCTACTGTCTGAGGCAGAGCAAGCCAGCTTGGGGAATGGACAGAACTCAATGACTAGCAGAAACGGGTGAACTCTGTTCAAATAAATACAAAATAGCATACATTTTGTCCAACACCATTAAGTATTCTTAAATCTGCTAAGAAAATCAGTCTTTGTATCTGGTAAATCCACGTCAATCAAATTATGAAAGCTAGGTGATATTAATTGGTTTACATGTTTTATACCATGCTGTTTGCAAAGAATAACAAGTTATTTTTATACCATGTGCAAAGAACACCCAGTTTCAGCTGAGTTGGGAGACAGGCCTTGAGGCATGGATAGATGTGAAGGGTCACACCCCAGTGGTATGTATTCTGATGACAGCATGGGAGACCTCTTGCTTTCAATGATTAAGTTAGTTCCAATATATATCTTATGTTCTCTTTAGGTTCTTTTTTCTTATAGACTTACACATATTTCAGAATATATCCCTGTGTCCTAATATACTTGCATGTTTCTTAAAGGTTCTTCCCCCCCCCCCCTAAGAAACATAGGCCAAAATCCTATTAGGAACACGCACTGGTGCAATTCAGTCAGTGTAATCTCAGCAGCAAGTTGCCACAAGTTAAGTAGTCAGCATTGGCATTTGCTGTTTTGCATCAAGTTGCCCAACAGCAAATACTTATGCTGGCTTCTTAACTTGCAGCAATTTGTTGCTGAGATTTACACTGATTAGATTTACAGTGGTGTAAATACGTACATAATAGGATTCCAGACATCACATTCTGTGTACATTTTTAAAACTATGAACTGGATCACAAAATTCTCAAAAGTGTAGATTTTGCCAGAGAAGTGCATGGTTCACTTGCAAGATACTTTCACTTTTAACTTTGCTCAGTTCATACAAAAACACAGACCCTGAATTGATATGATTTATCCTATATCTCTACTTGTAAATCTTTCAAAGAAAAGGAGAAGACCAAACAGGGTGGATTGACTCCATAAAGGAACCAAAGGCCTTGCATTTGCAAAAATGGAGCAGAGCTCTTGACGATAGGCCATTTTGGAGGTCACTCATTTATACAATCACCATGGATTGAAGGCAACGTGATGATACATAACAATAGCAAATCTTCCAAAACAGCTTAATGAGGTTAATGAGCAATTTTGTTCTGTAACCTTTCATTTATACCATGTGTTATGTTGTGGGTTCAGACATGACAACTGCTTCCACATACGGTCCTTTATTCCAAAGACGCCATGACATACACAAGACACACATTCAATAAATACCCATAACTCCACCCCCCCATCAAACCCTCTAGGCATCACCTCATTACAAAGTCCACCTGTCTCCTACAGCTGTCAGAAACCTCCTTTAAAGTGCCCGATACACTACACCATGAGTTGTGAAGGGCATGAAGGACAGCCGAGGCCTCTCTCACTTAACAGCTGTGTATGTTCCAAGACGTTCTATACCTTGCATTGGCAAAATCTTTACTTTCCTTATTTCTTATTCTTGTTGCTTAAGAACAAGAAACCATGAAATGTTTCTTCTTGGCCACAAGAGAGTGGTATATTTTTCTGTTTATCTAGGTGAGAGTTTTCATACTTGCAAGAACAATGGCTAAAGCAATTAACACAGACTGGACATAGCCAAAGATCAATAGCGCCTTCACTAGAGCAGCAGACTGAACTTTGAGTCACCCCCTCATGGAATCAAATGTTTCATGAAAATACAGGCTTCCACCTCTGGTGGAAAGTGCAGAAGATAGAGATGAGGAAGCTATATGCCTCCATCTGAATCTGTTTGTAAGTCAATCATGCCCTTAAATAAATAAAGCAGTTGCCATATCATACTCCAAGATCAGTGTCCATCTCCTTCTTGCCGACTATATTTCTTTATTCTTGGCTGAGATTATGGGCTCAAGCCAACTATAACCCCTACTAGAGTAGACTCACTGAATCATTGGTACTTGCATTAAACACATGCTGCTTATAAACCACTCCATAGCACTTAAAGCACTCGCTGGGCAGTTGACAATTTAATTATGCAGACTAGATACTGCCCTCTCCCAGCAAGCTTGATACTCAATTTACCAACCATGGAAGGATGGAAGGTTGAGTGAACCTCTAGCTGGCTGCCTGAGATTGAAAGAACTGCTGGACAGCTCAATGGTTCAGGTATCTGGCTGCAGAACCAGATGTTGGAAGTTGAATTCTCATTGTATCTCCTTGACAGGGGCTGGACTTGATGATCCATAGGGTCTTTTCCAGCTCTGCAGTTCTAAGTTGATGATGATGGTGGTGATGATCAATCCAGGTCATGAGCAGAGTTTTGGCTGAAGTACTGCAGTTTAACCATTGCACTACAAGGCTTTCCTTGCACATTAGAGTTGATTTAACAAGTTCCATTCATTCAGTGGACCTACTCTGTTGTTTATTTACCTTTCCCCTTGAGAAGGGCCCAAGGTAGCTCGGAGTATTCTTTAGAATTATCCTACGTAAATGGGGTTCTTAAATGGATGGTTGTACTTTACTGCTTTGAATGGGTTTTTGGTGTTGCTTTTATTTACTGTATTTTAGTATGGTATTCATTTGATCCTTTTTAGTATTTGCACACTTACTGCTTTAGCTTTAAATACTGTCTTATAATGATGTAAACAAATAGCATACTAAAAGATAGTAAATAAAAGCAACACCAAAAATACATTCAAAACAGTAAAGTACAACCATCCATTTAAGAACCCCATTCAGGAAAGTTCGCCTGAAGCAAAAGGTCTTTCTGTGTTTACTGTAAAAGATAGAAGCTCCCTGCCCTTTTGAAGCTCCTATTCAAAATTCTGTTGATTAATAAGATTCATTGTTTTCAAGGGGTTTACTCTTGTTGGTACTGAAGTTGGCATTAGCCTCACATCCCCAACCTCATTTGAATGTTTATCAGCAGCCCCATGAACTGTGATTTGGCTGCCTTGCTGCTTCTTCAACCCAGAGACAGCATCACCCTGAAGTGACAGTACATTTTGGGAAAACATCAGTCTCACTTGGTGCAATTAAAAATAAATAAATAAGCTTGAGCACATGCATACTTATCTACCCCGCAGTTCTAAAATGATGATGATGATGATGGACATGTTTAGCTTTGAGAAAAGAAGACTGAGGGTTGATATTATACGTAGCTCTTTTCAAATACTTGAAAAGGATCTGTTCTTGATCATTCTAAAGTGCAGGACATGTAATAATGGGCTCAAGTTACAGGAAGCCAGATTTTGACTGAATATCAGGAAAAACTTCCTAGCTGTTAGAGCAGTATGACAATGGAACCAATTATCTTGGGAGGTGGTGAGTGCTCCAACGCTGGAGGCATTGAAGAGAAATTTAGACCCGATGGTCTTACAAGCACCTTACAACTCAGTCATTCTGTGATTCTATGCCGATGATTATCTTCCCTTTCAGCTACCAATATTGGATATTTTGCTGTTGTTATTGTTGTTGTTAACTATGTAGAGGTACGTTGAAAGTAACAAGGGGTGGATATGACTATATATTTAGTTGCACTTATTTACAGCAAATTTAATTGTATCTGGGAATGAAAAGCAGCATACAAAGGGTCATCCTTGGTAGAACCATAATAGCTCACTCTTCAAAGTCCTTCTGCAAAACTGGCTTTCAAGTCCTTGTCCTAATTTCAGGGACTGAGAAGGAGCTAGTACGGAATCAGGAAGAAAGTTCTTCACTTTTTGTGATACAACCACTAAGGGATACGTCTTAAGAGATTATGGCACCCCACTATCGCAAGGCTGAGGATTCCCTCCCACTCCACTTCGCTCTTTCAAATCTCAAATGTTAGCTCTGCAGGCCACATCTAGAAGAAATCACATGGATCCAGTTGTTTTCTCTCTGTAGATAAAGACTAAGAACCAAGAGAAAGGCACTGGTGTAAAGTAGGAGAACGAGACTGACAGGATAGAGGGGTAGGGAATAGCACCTGTGAGAAAATATTCTGCAGCTGCCATTTACTCTGCTGAACACTGTTTTACATGAAGCAGTAGGATATATACCTAAGTAAGGCTGTACCTTACTTAGAAGTACTATACCATTCCTATAATAGTATAAATAACCGGCAAAATGGGTGAACTCCAAATGCCAGATGGAAAAATCTTTCATTTCTACTCCACCCTCTCCTCACATTCAATATGTGCATTTTGGTAAATTTTGATGACCATGTACTGAATCCAAAATTCTCACACATCCTTAGGCGTCGATAAATCAGCCAGTTGGTTGCTTTCTCCCAGTTCGGTAAATAATGATAAATTCTGATCAAAATGAACCGAAACAAAATTCTGATCCTCTGAGATGATGAAAGTATAACTGTGCAAGGTGTGGCCCATTTAAATGAGCAGAGCCCACTGGAGCCTCGTGGTGCAATGGCTATACTGTAGTACTGCAGTCAAGACTCAGCTTATGACCTGAGTTCGATCCTGACGGAGGTAGCTGACTCAAGGTTGACTCAGCTTTCTTTTCTTCTAAGGTTGGCAAACTGAGTGCCCAGCTTGCTGGGGGATGGGGCAACGTGCAGCCTGCATAATTAAATTGTAAATCACTCAGAGAGTGCTTTAAGCACTATGGGGTGGTATATAAGCAGCAGCACATTTTGCTTTAATATGACCACTAACACATCACCAACAGACATGCTTCATTAGAAAAGAGAACAAAACATTGTGTATGACCGAGTGATCTGTGTATCTGCCGCCCAGCTGCTCCTGGTGGATGGGCAATCATCAGGTCCCAGATCTCTCAATTCTACATTATTTATATCGGACTTGGGCAGGCCAGCCATTCAAATGCAGGGTTACCTGGGGGGGGAAAAGGCAGCCTTTCAAAGGGAAAGCTGTCCTTCCTAAAGAGTGCATATGGCCATTCTACCTCCAGACCGATAGAGCCTGCCAAGTATTTGTCATCACCCCTGTTTTATCTGAGCTCCCAGACAGGCTGTAAAACCAGGAAACTTATTAAGCTTTTTGGCTACTAGCCTGTACTCTGCTTGGTGTGTGACAAATAGTTCAACCCCATCCTGAGCTGTTGTTCAATCTAATATACGTGGTATCTACTCCTAATTTTCCAATAGGCTGAACCAATACTCTAGATCAACAGTCAAATCATGTAATTGCAATAAGATAGATGTCACTGCTGCAGTGCTTCCTATGTGGCAAGACACATTCCTCGGAGCGCAGAAGCCATAAAGTCTCTTTAAATATTGTTTGCCAAAGGCATGCAGGCAGCAAAAGTGGAGTGATTTACGGGTTTGCTCTCTTAGGAGATGGTTGCAGGTAGCACGCCCGCTTCCTCCAATCAAATCTGCATTGTAATTTCTAGAAATCAATTATATGCAAGAAGCAATTACCTGTTTTTAAGCACAGTGTAATTTGTTTCCCCGTGCAACAGGAGAATGCAAGGATAAGCTTGCTGGCCTGGTTGCTGAGAACAGCAGGAGCCAATTCACTGAAAGGAAATGGCATATTTATCATGTTACATGCCCACAAACAAAGGGTGTGTTTAGGCTTTTGAGGTGTAGCACCTTCATGCTCAAGGGCATCTCTCTTTCTGGCACAGCTAACATACATAGCAGCCTTGTTTACATTAGTCCAGGCCAGACTACTTGTCTTTTGAGCTCAGTGTCATCCACTCCTTGGGTCATCCTCCAAATGTTGTTGGACTGAAGCTTCCATGAGCCTCAGACACCACAGCCAATGGTACAATGGAAGCCATAGAAGAACCTGGTCCAAGAGCCTAGCAAAGGGCCACCTGCTCCCATCTATGATCTACGCATACAGGCTTTCTTCCATTGCCTGCTGCCTGTTTGAAATGCCAGAGTCTAATCCTGGACTTTTGACAGGCAAAGAATGGCACTCTCAAAGAATGGTACCAATGATGTGCAGAAGGTATATCAGAATCTGTTAGAAGATCTCAAGGCATCCTACATGTGATCACTGAGATTTGGACTCCCAATTTTTACACAGCAGCAATAATAACCAAGTTATTAGATCACTGAGACAGAAGAAAGTTTGGGGAGAAAACAGGAAGTGGTGTGTGTGTGTGTGTGTGTGTGTGTGTGTGTGTGTTGGTGTAACAGAACTAAGTGTTCTGTTTAATTTATATTCCTGCCTTGAGCAGGGCGTTGGATTCAATGGCCTTACAGGTCCCTTCCAACTTAATGATTCTATGGTTCTAAGTTAAATTCTCGTAGAAAAACAAATTCTTAGTCTTACTGTAAAATCTGCAGTTGGACAATACCTTTATTAGGACCAGCCAACATGCTAAGCCTGTCAGTTCTTCTAAACAATCAAGCCTGTCAGTTCTTCTAAACACTTCATGAGGCTAAGCAACATGAGAGAGAGAGAGAGAGAACAGCCTCCTAGCCTAATTCACCTAGCCCTATGCAGAATCCTGGAGAGCTCAAAAGATGGCATATTTTCATGTCTATCTATCTGGTTTTGTTTGATGGCCTTTTTTCAGGTTCTAGTTAAAAAAAACAACAAAGCAGATCTGCAACTCTAAAGCCTGGCTGACCCTTTATTTCCAAAGCTATAATCTTTCTCCCAAATAAACTGTGCAATGTGCCTACCACATAGATGCCGGTTCATTCTGTCTACATTCATTCCATTTGGCCTCTCCACATTCAGGATTCTCATGCACTACTTGAAATGTATTTGGAGCCGTTTACATTAACCAGTGATGTCAGTGAAATTAGTAATTTACTAGAGTTAGAACACGAATTTGCTTAACTTGTAATACTAATTCCTCATCTGCAGTAATGTGGGATGTCTCAGCAGGAATTTGGAAGTCCCTCAAGATTCCTTCTCTTTAGCCAAGAGTGAAGTGAGGAGTTTTCTCCTCCTTAAATATCCCCATAATTTGTGCCTAACTTATCTGAACAAGGCTTGTCTCATTTCCCCCTGAGAAGCAAATCACACACACTCACAGAGTAAGCACGAAAGGACTGCCTCATTAGCAGGAAAGATGGGAATAACACATCCAGTCCTTGAAAATTTTTAATTTCTCTTTTTGTTTACCTCCAACTTTGTTTCGTGGATTTATTTATGTAGGGGATTCAACCAAAGTTCTCCACACAGCTCGCAATATCAATTATTACTTTAACATATTACTATTAGTATCATACAGTATTTTATTAACATTATTCTTAATTTCTTCTGAGGCAAACGTTTTCTCAGTAACTGGCTGCGTAAGGATGGAAGGTTTTTCCCTACTTCCAGTTTTTATATTGTTTGTTTTACTATTGTAAGCTGTTTTGGATCCTCTTGAGGAGATAGGTGGGGTATAAATATTTTGAAATTTTAAATAATATTTAAATAAATAAATAATATGATTTTTCTAAAAAAAAACCCCACTAAAATCAAAATAAACACTAGCCTACTTTTAGCTGTAGTAGTGACTTAGAATTTTCCTTTCCTGCAACATGTCCCAATATTAAGACAAGCTAACAAGTAGTAAAATGTGCATGTTCCCAGATTCTTAGAATCTCCATACTTTTCCATAGTCATTTGGAAATTTTAAAACATTCACTTGGTGGTAGGAGAAGTTTGTGCAACTCCCTATGACTTACAATTACTGTATAGAATCAGAATTTGGATAAAAATAATAGCTCACTGGTTTAGGTATTTGGCTGAAGCACCAGAGGTTGGGAGTTTAATTCCCACCTGTGCCTCCTGTGAGCAGAGCCAGCCTGTGTGGCCTTGGGCAAGCTGCACAGTCCTGGGACTCAGAAGAAGAGAGTGGTAAATTGCTTCTGAGAATTATCTACCAAGAAAACCCTGAAAAAGGTCGCCATAAGTCAGGATTGAATTGACAGCACATGATGATGATAATTAGGAGTATGTTGAGGGACGTTTGAAACTGACATGTTCATATATCAGTATTTCAATCTATGAGACAACTCTAAGACAAGAAGAAAAGTCCCATTGCTCCCTTTGGGAGACCCTGTATATGGCCAGGCAACTCTGAATTGCTTGGAGGAGAACAAGTGCCATTCTCCCTACTGTTTCCCACTAGAGGTAACCATCTCCACACACTTGAAAGGTCAAACTAGATAACATGCTTAGCACATGTCTAGAAGAGATGTTCCTTGAAGTGGTGAAAGGCGTCTGTCACAGCACATTATTTTCATTAATGGTGCACCTTAAATTTATTGTGTTTGTTTTCTGGCTGGTCATAGGAAGGTAAATGTGGATTTATTTTGCAAGTCTGATTGCTCACAGAAATATTTCTGAGGAAATCTCATTGTATGTATGTGGCAGGGATGATGTAATTAGAGGAAAGGCATGTTCCTCTCAGCATATTGTTTGACCCTCAGATATGCAGTTTAATCCAGGATTAGTTTTTAATACATTAATGAGTAAAGATAGCTAAAAATAATAATGGAGAGCTGCAATCCTATTTACATGGGGAAAGCCTCTCTCTACATCATGACGAAACTGAAACTGTCACATTTGGGGCAAGATTTGCTGGGGAAAAAACAATAATGCTGGGAAAATTTGAAGACAAACAGAAAAGAGGAAATATGAGATGGGTTGACTCCCTAAAGGAAGCCACAGGTTTGAGTTTTCAAGAGCTGAGCAGGGCTGTTGAGAACAGAAATTTTGGAGGTCACTTTTTCATAGGATTGCAATTAGAAACGGGCACGAACCAAACGATGAATCGGGGGGGGGGGGGGAAACTGGGCTGGTTTGTGGTTCAGTCGAACAGGTTCAGATTCCCACTTGGCCATGAAAACTCACTGGGAGGATGAAACTGGTAAAAACCACTCCTTTAATATCTCACTTACTTTGAAAGACCCATTAGGGTCACTGTAAGTTGGTTCCAATTTGACAGCACAGAACACACACACAAGATGGTTCAAGGAGTCTAGGGGATGGTTCAGGCTACAGTCCCCTATACTCCAGGGAGAGAAACAAGTCATCTCTGTGTGAATAGAATAATTTGCTACTATGTACCATCAACTGTGTATGAATAGAATGATCTATTGTTATGCGCTGTCAAGTCCTTTCCAGCTTATGGCAAACCTATACATTAGGAGCTTCAGAAGCTCATGTCATTAATAGCCTTACTTAGATTTCATGAAGTCAAGTATATGGTTTCCTATGCTGCGTAAATCTATCTCATATTAGATTATAACAATAAAGCGTACTGCTTATATACTGCCCCATAGAGATTAAAGCACTCTCTGAGCTGTTTACAATTTAATTATGCAGGCTACCTCCTCCCCCCCCCCCCCCGCCCTACCAGTAAGCTAGGCACTCAGCTTGCTGACCTTGGAAATATGAAAGGCTAAGTCAACCTTGAGCTGGCTACCTGGGATTGAACACAGGTTGTGAGCAGAGTTTGGGCTGCAGTACTGCAGTTTAACCACTGTGCCATGAGGCTCCTACAACATAGTCCACAATTTGAATTGAGGAAAAAATAAAGAGAGGCACAGAAATAAAGAACGGAGGTTTTGGATAACTGTGCTTTAGGGTGCTCTCTGTTTCCCCTACAGATCTGATCTGGGATTAGTGAACTTTGATTGTCTCATCAAAATGTTTAAGTTTTGCCTGTATGCATGCTCCAAATGTTTCTTTGTAAATAAACTCAGATATTACCAGATCTCACTAAAGATCTCTTGATTACCTTCTAAAGAAAACCACACCTAGAGAAAGCTTTCTTTTCTGTTCTAGAGAATCTCACTGCTCGAAGAAATGAACTGAGCATAACAATATGAGTGAGAATTGCTTCGACTAGGGAGGGAAAACCCTTCCTTGTTTTATTCTTGTGCATGTGGATAAGAAACTGCCACTTTTTCCTCCTGGCTGTGAGATTTTTCTCATGCTGTGGATGAGTGTTCTGCATTTCTGACAATGTCTTCCCTCTACCCCCCATAAATTCCATAGATTGTGCAAATTGCATAAAGCACATACATTTAGTAAATTGTGGAGAACTATGGTAGCTGCTAAGTTTTGTGTAGAATTTTTTAAATGAGAAGAACCCGATATGTTTCTTTGCATCTTTCTGATCAATCAGCCTGTTCCTTTGTGCTGTCTCTGTGTTTGTGTGTGCTTTGCTTCACTGAGAGAAAAGACAAAAAAGTTATGCAGCAATATTTTGTGCAAAGTATTAATACGGGCTGGAAGCAAGAACTCTTGTAGAGGCTAGCAATTTCCTGAGACAAAACGGACTAATATTGCAGCTGTACTATCTGCATTTGTTGGGAAATAGGTTACCATCTCAGCTCATCAGGCATTATGCATAAATATGCTTAGGATTGGTCTAGAGCTATTTAGCACCGTTCAGCTTCCCAGGCAGACATGGCAAGAGATGTTCGTTTTTCTCTTGAAAAACCAGTGCCGAATGATCAAACTGGTGTGAACTGCAGTCAAATGGAGCTGGCAACACGGGCCCTGGAACAGAAAGGCCAGTCAACCCTTTTAGCACCTCTTTAGTAACAAGAGGTGCTTCTTGAGTGAGCATTTAAAAGAAGAGTGCTTTTAGCACTCCATTCACACAATGTCATAACAGTCTTTCCAATGAGTAACTGGTTTGCCTTGGAATCTGTTCTGACAACATGTGAGGTGAGTGCTAGAAAGACCAGGGCCCAGCCCTATTCCACTTCAAGCTGCAAAACAATGGGGATGACAATACGTCTCAAGGATGATCACAGAAGAACAGAAACCATCCAGTCATTAGAGATTAATGGGAGACTAATCCTCAGAAATCCACAGCAAACACACACACACCTTTTTACTATGATAAATAACCCTCAATAAATAAAACTGCCACCAAGACTAATTTGTAACAGTTTCTGCACATCAGCTATAAGATGACAATCACCCTTTAAGTTCAACATGACAGTACACAACAGGCTTAAATCCAATTGCTACTTTCAGCTACAGTAACTCCATTGAATCACTGGGATTTATGTGAATGTTATCTTACCATTCAGAAGTTGATCCAACAATCCACTCGAGTTGGGGCTAGCAATTAGATTTTCTGATCCATATGAACATAGGTTATACGTGAGATCAGGACTAGGAAGGGAGGAAGTCATAAGGAGGAAGTCATAAGGGAGGAAGTCATAAAGGTATTGTTTATATGGGGGATTTGTGCCAAAACCTTATTCAGGCCTTTGTATTAGAGCAGTGGTTCCCAACCTCACATCCCCAGGCATTCTTGGACTAAAACTCCCAGATGCCTTCACCGTTAGCTGTGTTGGCAAGGGTTTCTGGGAGTTGTAGTCCGCCTGGGGACGCAAGATTGGGAACCACTGCATGAGAGAATACTCACCACAAATTCAAGGAGTGTGCTAGCCCCACTCTCCTCTGTCTCTGGTTTCTTCCCCTAAAATGTGAAATGGGTGATAGGTCTGGAGGAAAGACACTCTCTTATTCATAGTGGCTTTCCACATGATCTGGAACCCTGATTTTTCCAAGGTTCTAGTTCATATGAAAAGCCCCAAGGAGAATAGGACATCTCTTGTTCATACATTCAATATGTTCAGGTTGATAGAAATGATGGCAGAAGGGGCAATGAGACTAAACTGCTCTTCTTCAATGTTTGGTGAGTATTTTCTACTATGGATGTCTGAGTAGGGCTTAAATAATTAATTCTAACTCTTGGTTTCACTGCATCCCAAACCTGCATTGAATATTTGCCACATTTTGCAAAATTATCATTCATTTAATGTACAGTAGAAGAGAAAGAGGCCCTGAGTGCTATTCCACACACACACACACAACTCTGTAGACAATGCTACAGCTTACTCATTTGCATCTTCTCATGCTTAATAGTCCTTAATTTAGACTATTATACACTGTGGCATTGTTTAATTCAACCCTCTCCCCCTCCGCTATGTGCCTTCCTGAAAAAAAGAAAATCCATACTTTGAATTCTGCTGTGTTCTACTTCTTGGCAAGCATGCTAGGAAAGCAGATTTTTGGAAAACACTCAAAAAGTATCTTCTTTGCAAATGGCCTCAGTGTGGTTAATGGAGCAAGGAGAGGTTCTGTAGAGGTCAGCTGCGTTCAGCATTTGCACCTGCCGTTCCCCTGAGGTCTTGGGCAAACTGTTTTAGAAGATGCAAGCGTCAATAGGAACTTATCTGAGGGGGTTGACAAGTGCCACATTTGCTGTTTTTCAGATCCTTGGGTGCTAACATACATGGGTCCCCCAGTGAAAGGACACAAACTTTCTAGAGTTGATTATCTTTAGTGTAGCACTCAGCTCGCAGAGTGTGCTTTAGTTTTTAATTTTACCATCTTCTGCCACATTTGGTACTGGCTCTGAGCCTACTGCTCATGAATCAAAAGCTTGGATTCCACTGCCCTCACATCACCATCTCGGTCAAGCTGCATTACAATCTTCTGGTCCTGCCTTTCGCTTACAGCTTGAGAAAATTCATTCTGGTAATTACATTTCGCAGTGTGTGTGTTTTAAAGCAATGGTCCCCAACTTTGGGCCTCCGGATGGTCTTGGACTACAACTCCCAGAAGCCTTCACCACCACCTCTGCTGGCCAGGATTTCTGGGAGTTGAAGTCCAAGACCATCCGGAGGCCCAAGGTTGGGGACCACTGTTTTAAAGGATCCTTTTCAATCTCTGCTCTAATACTTTCTAAAAGACCACATCCCCCTGTTGCTCTTAATTAGTAAAGTCAAAGAACTAAACCTCTATGGTTGAACTCATAACAGATGTGTTGTTAGGTCTCTTTATTATGTCTTTGCCCTGGCATGGGACGTATTTGTGCCATGAGTGATTTGGGAATCCAATACTGTTGAATCTCTGCAATCTTAAATTTCACAGTAGTTATATTCCTGTTGTTGATGATACTTTTTGAAAAGTATCTGCATAGATGTGGCTGCATAGATGCTTTTTCAAAAGTATATCTGCCGCCCAGAGTAGACCTTTGGTCTAGATGGGCGGGGTAGAAGTCTAATAAATAAATAAATAAAATAAATACATCCTTGACTATATGTATTTTGCTCTAATAAAATGTGAATATATGCACTGTAGGTTCAGTCTGTTTAACATTCAGGATGAATTGAAATTACATTTGTATTTTTAGAGGAGTGTGTTATTGTTCCATACATAGGTAGAGATATGTGGATTTCTTATTTTAAATATTTTCTTTCAGTGTATAGATTTAAAAACAGCAACAAGAATAACAGCAAAAACAACAAGCACTACTGTATAATTGGCCCTGATCCGTAGTCTAGCTTTTATATTCCGAAGTAGCCTGAAGTTTCCAAATAGACTTCCAATTGAGACTTACATTGAGGTCTTTGGTGGAGGAGGTCTTCTCTGTTGCTGCTCCCAGATTTTGGAAGTCTCTTACTGCTTTGGACGTATTTTTTATGTTGCTTTTGTTTACTCTCTTTTAGTGTAGTATTTGATGTAGTTCAACAGAAGTGGCAACATACAGCATTCAATTCCCTAACTCAACTTCCTTTCCAATTATTAGCAATGCAAATCTCACAGCCTCCAAATCTTGAGGGAACTTTGTACTCCACTGTGAAAGGGTGAGCCTACCAGATAGCTGGCACACTCACAACGGGATGCCTGGCCCCTTTAAGCAGGCTAGGAGAGATAAGGCCAAGAAGAATGCTAAAGCGAATGAGAGAAAGGGAGGACAAGTGATGGAAAAGAATCAGCCTGATGATGAGCACCTGGCCAAGGCAGGCTGGAAGCAGATAAAAGACAGGGAAAACAGGGCTTTGGCTGAAGAACAAGAAGAATCTTGGCTAGATGCAGAGGAGGAATTGCTGGTGCTGCTGACGGCCTGATGAGGAGGAAGAGGTAGTGTGTTTCCCCCAAGCCAGAGAGGCAGCTGCTAACTGACAGTGGACCTTCCACCCATGTGTCCTCCTAGACAAGAAGGAGGAGAGTGAAGGGCTGGACTGGGCTGTTTAGCCAGAACTCTTGCCAGAGACTGTACAAAGTTTCCTGGTTATGTGTCAAATCCCACCCTGCTGGACTGGGACTTTGGGGGAACTCAGAGTAACTGAGGACCCTGGGGTGGATGATTACCCCTCAACCCTCTGCTTCTAAGGGGAAAAGGACTCTGCCCAAGTGTCTTGTAACTTCGAATACAACTCCTCTACGCCTGAAACATGCAACTCAGCTCATAGATTCTTTGCCAGAGGACCCAGCTGCAGCCGGCTCCTTAGGGCACACACTAGACATGTGCTGGTTTTGTACTCATGGCACCACAGGTGCCACACGTTCCCTTCCCCTGCCTCCTGACCAATGGCTCACTCACCAGTCCAAGTGCACTTTTCTCCTCTTCCTCTTTGGCTGTTCAACCAGTCCCTGGCAGGAGCATGAGTTTGCCTGTCCTGTCTCCTTGCCTGAGTGGGTGACCAGCCAAGGAGATGTGGCAAGGAAGCACGTGCTCCTGCTGGAGACTGGTTGAACAGCCAAAGAGGAGGAGAAGAGGAGCAGTGTGCATGGGCTGGTGAGTGGGAGAGCCAGCTGGAGAGCCAGGAGAAGGGAACATACGGCACCTGTGGTGCTGTGCATATGTATCAGCACAAACCTCTGAACCAAGGTGTGTGCCTATCTCTAGTGCACATCCACCTTGACACTTTTTGCAAAAAGTTAAGATGTTACAAACAAATTAATAATTCATGCACTGCATTAGTGTATCTGCAAACAAGCAGGAACCAGGCTTGCCTAATTCATCTCCAGACATTTTTTATTCCAGGCTTCGCAATGCTCACTGCAAAACTAAAGTGTGAATATGGTCAAACTCACACTGCTTATTATTATCAGCAGTTCATATTTATCAGCAGTTCATATTCTATGTGAATAGGAACAAGTTGAAAAATTATAGCAAAGAGAGCTCTTTTATTGGCTAATGATGGCTTTCATCAGCTGGAGTAAGTGTACTTCTTCATATCTTTTGACAGTAAACCTCCATTTCCCAATTGGAGAGAACATCACTCAAAAGTGCCATCAAGGAGGACAATTATTTCCCTATCAGATGATACAGGGATGAGGGATGGGAAGAGACAGAGCTGGATTCAGTTGTATATTCCGATCTTTTTTCTACATTCCTTATTTCAAAAGCAATACTGCCACCAGAGGCATTAAAATAGCTCTGGAAACACTTTCATTGAGATAATCAGGGGATGGACTGACTATTAGTCAACAGATGGACTCAACCATTAGACTACAGATGGAATAATTGTCGTTCTTGTTACGTGCCATCAAGTTGCTTCTAACTCATGGCGACCTTAAGAATGAGTGATTGCCAGAATGTACTGTTGTCAACAGCCCTATGCAGTTCTTGTAAACAGAAGCCTCTGGTTCCAAATATCCATCTCATATTTGGTCTTCCTCTTTTCTTGTTGCCTTCAACCTTTCCCAGCATTAGGGTCTTTTCCAGAGAATCCTGTCTTCTCAAGATGTGCCCAAAGTAGGACGGCAACAGTTTCAACACTTTTGCCTCCAGAGATAGTTCAGACTTGATTTGATCTAGGACTCACTTGTTTATCTTTCTGGCAGTCCATGTATCGACAAAGCTCTCCTCCAGCACCACATTTTAAATGAATCTTTTTTTTTCCTCTCAGCTTTTTTTTACTGCCCAGCTTTCACACCCATACATAGATGGTGATTGGAAATGTAGATGATCATGGTCTTGGTCTCTAATTACACATTATTCATTTGTTTGTAATATTTCAATATGGACTTTCTGCAAAAAGTATCAATGTATTGTTTAGGGTATAAAAAAGCAACAAACAAAAAGTAGTGAGAAGATGCTTGTTCTGCAAGATACATTATGTAAAGAAATAAGCTCATCTTTAAAATGAGAATGACAAACCAAAAAAACATTACTTTTCTTCAGTGTCCCCATGCAAGCATCTTTTCCATTTGCGCAGCTAAGCATACATGCATAGCAAACAGAAAAGGACAGGTTAACTGATGACGGAGACACCAAAAAAAACTATCCAAAACTACGTCTGGTCCATGTAACAAGGCAACAAATATCAACATCTTCCCTTTTGCAAACTTATGAAAGCTCACAAAAATCAGCACTGAAAAAGTGCAAAATCTCCTGAAGACCAAACACCTCCAGTGTTTCATGGGCAGGAAAAGAAGTCTCACGTTATCTCATTTGAAGACAAATCAAAACAAAAGAGTATCTACACCCTAAAAATAGCGGAATCAAACCTCCATTTTTAAACCTCTGAATAATAATAATCATCATGTGCTGTCAAGTCAATTGTGACTTATGGTGACCCCTTTCAGGGATTTCCAGGTAGAGAATACTCAGAAGTGGTTTACTAGTCTATTCTTCTGGGGGCAGCCCTGGGACTGCGCAGCTTGCTCAAAGCCAACTGTTCTCCCATGAGGCACACTGAGGAACTGAACTCCCAGCCTAACTTACGGAGCTATCCGGATGGTGAAATGCTGGGTTGAATGACGATGGCCCAATTTGCACATTTTGAAAACAATATTCTGACAATCCTATAAATTCTGAAGTATTTATAACTGATTTCACATTGATGTACCATAGGAATGTATTATGTTTGTAAGCCTTTATAACCTGTCATATATATTTTAGGAATATACATAATGCTATGTGTACTTTGTACTATTTCTTCTACTTGCAGTTGTCTATTTTATGTGTTTTATGAATAGGTTTTCCCCAACAGCAGAGTCACAGTATTGTCCAAAACATTTTGTGCATGTTTTAATGGCAAACATTTTGTGCATGTTTTAATGGCTTTGAGAAATATGCTTCCCTCCTTGGTTATGTTTGTTTTCATTGCTTTCCACCTTTCCTCCTCTCCTGCTTGTTAAGTAGTCTGAAAACATCTGGCTGGTAAGTGCTGGAAGCATGATCATGGGCTAGGTGCACTAGTTCATCTAATCTAGTACAGTTCTACCTATGTTTTTATGTGAAACCCAATAATGTACCCTAGGAACTGCTATATTCTCTACCCTCCTACATGGAGTATAATAATGGCCAATATTATAAAATGTTAAACTGACTGTCCAGTCTATTTCCGGGAAGCTCATAACCTATGTGTCTTAACTTTCAGTCAAACCAAATTTCCAACAAACAGTGATAGGGGACTACACATGTCCACTTACACTCAAAATAGATGGCACAGTCAGCATGTCGTTAGAAATGGCAACCCCTCAAGAGTTAAAAGACTGCTATTCCAGCATGAACTTGTCTCATTTTACATATTGAAAATTACCCTGTTTTTTCCTGTGTGATGGTCACTGGATGGCAAATATGGACCCTATTAGTAAATCTGACTTCTCAAGCATGGAGCTTGGAATAAATTATGTGTCTGGAGGGAAATGTTATAATATCAGGAAATATATATGTCCCTTAATTTGTGATTTGATCCTCAGAGGAAGTAATCCCCTGCTCAATTCAATAAGACATATCTCTAGTAAGTGGATATAAGAACACAGCCTTTAAAAAAAAGTTCTTGTTTATTGTAGCCTTGGGGAAGAATTGGGAAGGAAAAGGAAGTCATTCTGAATGAGTAGTTTGGGGTCAGCTCTAATGCGAGCTGGCACTGAGCCTCTAACCTCTACCCAGTGGAAATTTTTATTGAGGCACAAGTCCATTTCCATCCATCATCCTAACTGCAGTTCTGGCAAATTTATTTGCACCTTCCTGAAAACTGGTGAATTATTGCTAGTGAGAAGCAATCAGAAAGCTCATCACACAGACATAGCTTACTATAAGACACTCCTGTTTTCCCTGAAGGGATGTCTTCACCCCAGCTTCTAAGAAAATGAGGAGTTCCTCCAAAGATGAAACAGATACATATCGTTCCATGTTGTTCATTAAACAGACTGAACAACCTATGTGCTTATTAAAGTGATAGCCATTGGTAGAGGCCTTTACCCAGAAATGTTGAGTTGGACGACATGCATATAATGAGCATGACCAGTGGCCTTCACAGTTAAATGAACAATAGTGAACATTACATCTTGTCCAAATATGTGAGATGTTTATGTTTCTTCAGCTAGATCTCTCAGAATCCCATTGCCCGCATGATCAATGGGTAACTGGGAATCTGGGATTACAGTATGAAAAAAAAAACTCACACCTTTTTCTGGTGCAGTCAACATAATCAGCTCTACATCTTCCAAAAGGGTGTCCAAAACTCTGAGAGGTCCACCCTCTTCTCCCCATTTCACTTGAAGAAGTCATTAATTATTCTATTTTCTTGGAAGTTTAGTTTAAAAAGAAAAGAAAAATAAATAATTCCCAGTTCTTAAATAAAGGAAGCTTGACTTCATATTCTTTTTAAAAAATCATAAAATCCAGAACAGTTGCCAGAATCTTACTGATGTCCATGTACACCTGTGTAACTTAGCGTAGCCAGTGGGCAAGGTGTCAGGGCACATCTCAGTTGTGTAACTGGACACATGACCAGGCATACAATCAAGATGAATCCCAGCACCTTCAGCTCCCACTACTGGCAATTTACACAAACACATGAACAACAACAAGATTTTAGCCAATAAACTACTTACTACACAGCTCCAGGTTCTTCTAGGTCTTATGGGGTGGCTATTATTACCCTTTAAAAGTTTTACTCTGCATCAGAAGCTGTTTTATGAGATCACAGGAACTGTTACATTTTTTTAATGGGCCAATTGATGGATCTTTTATTGCTCAGACATAGAACATTTCTTTTCCTTTGCACAGCATTTCTGAACAATAAAGTCAATTTGAAGATTTTACTGTATTGGCCCCAAATTAGTAATAGTCAGTACAGAACAAAATAGGTAAAACAAAATAGGCAAAAAGAAATAAAACAAAACTGCCTGAAACCTCAGATCATTTCAGTAAATAATATTCGATAGATCTTTGGTACATACTTAGTGCTAGTACAAGAGATTAGATACATCATTCAACATGTTACAACACGTATTTCCATACTGAGTTTCTTTTAGCTTCACTTAAGTGGTCTGATGCGATTGTTAATTGCAACATATGATCAATAACTTCCTTGGCCCATTTCTTTTTGACAACCATTATACAAATCTATGAAAAAGATCCAGTCTCCAGTAGCTGGAAGAATAAACGTTATGAACTAAATCTAATTGTTAGTCCCAACCAGAGTAGACATTGATTGATTGATTGATTGATTGATTGATTGATTGATTGATTGATTGAACTTCTAGACTGCCCATCTGACCAATGGTCACTCTGGGCAGTGTACAACAGTAAAAACATACTATACA
Source organism: Intellagama lesueurii (assembly GCA_037013535.1). Taxonomy (NCBI): domain Eukaryota; kingdom Metazoa; phylum Chordata; class Lepidosauria; order Squamata; family Agamidae; genus Intellagama; species Intellagama lesueurii. The sequence continues at coordinate 338,802,090 of JBAJHW010000001.1, forward strand.
ACATACAGCAAAAATATACAATAAAGCTAAATTTAATTGGAAAGCTGCAGATGTTAAAGTTGAGTGTTTAACAATGGCATAATTTAGAAAGCCTGCCAAAACAAGAAAGTTTTTAAAGACATGTCTGAATAGTGTCAACACTTATGTAAATAGACTTTGTGGCTCTGTTTAGTTGAGACTACCAACTGGATTCAGACTAACACTTCTGAAAAATTGTGGCAGATAAAATAGATGGAGAAATTTTATGTAGCTTTTATATTCCTTGTAATATTTTTAAAATGTTTTTATGTCTTTAAAATTATTTTGGGATGAATGTTATAATATAACTCCTTTAATTATTTTGTTTTAATTCCTAGTTGTTTTCAGGATATGTGAGCCTCCTTTATCAGGAGACAGGTGGCATAAAATGCAATACGTCCATCAGAGAACAGTTTAAAGCAACCTTTCCTAGGCTTATCTCAGGCTGTCATTCTGGATGCTATGACTGCTGTTCTATGAATGTTGAATGGCCATTTCAAAAGGTGACACAAATGGAAACAGGAATGGAAGATTGAGTTGCTAACCTGGCTACATAGGAACAAAATTTCAATAATAACAAATGGCACAGATGTGTTTATAACACCAAAGAATTCAGTAAGAATTTTCCTACATTCTGTGCAAAATTATCAACCCAAGGGTCCCAAGCTGCAAATTACCTCCCCAAGTGCACTTTTACCAACCAAACATTATTGTTGTCAGGAAGGGCAAAGTCAGGTCTATAACATGAATTCTGGAGGTAACATTTCTCAAATGTGTCATGAAAAGGGATGAGGCTTCTCTATCTTCAAGCTAAGGTGGGGGATCTTCTTTGTTGCTCTATACTTTGGAGATGATGTCTAAATTTCAATGCCACGTGTAGGATTTTGGCCTCTTGATCTAGGAGCTGGAAAGTGGAACCTGCAGTGGTTTCCTTTTCCTCTGTGGCCTACTGCACTCTCCACTCTGATGAGCAGATATGGAAAAGGCATATATGGATACGACAGTGGCAGGCAGTGGCAGACTTTATACGGAGCCCTGGTTGCCGTAGCTGCTTTGTGACAGGAACAGAGGGTTCCTATCACAAAAGCATTGGGATGAAGTACCAGTGCTCAGTCCCTCAAGCTGCCATGGCTTGTTCTACTGGGAAGGAGAAGGGCATGGGGTCACATAGCCAGCAATGGAAGTGTTGGGATAGTAGAATGAGAAGGAAGAGAACACTGTCTCAGCTCAAGTTAATTAGAGGACTCTAGAATATACCACAGACTAATCCAAAGAAACAGACATTTATACTTACCTGGATAGGGTCGGGGTTCGGGTTTTGCAAAAAGAGCAGCATTTTCTAAATCAAGAGATAACAGAAAATGAAATCAAAAAAATAATCACTATGCTAAAAATAAAATAAACAAACGCTGAAGTACCAGACTTAAATAACTTTTCTGGGGATTTCTAAAAGCAAGTCAAGTCCTTCCTGGTGTCACCTTATATCAGTTTTTAACAGTGTTTTTTTAGAAGGCAGGAGATTTGAGTTCAGATAACAAGATGCCAGAGCATTTCATAGTAATATCTACGGCAGGAGAAAATCTATGCTTGGTTTTTATTAGCTAAAATTTTAGTCTTTCCTATGTAATTATTGCTACTCAACTATGCTGAGACAGGGTAGATGAACTTCTACACAGAGAGCTCATCTATTCCATTTGTACTAGACTTATACATTCTAATATATATGTTATTCATTGCATTAGAGTAAACAAATTCTGTCCTCAACAGTAGCAAACTTCTGCTGACGAACAGCTTTCTTTGGGGATTTCAGTGTGTGTAATGCAACTTTGTCGCATTGTGTACAAGTCACGTGCATCCTCAAATCACATTTAATCAGTGTCAGTTTTTCTTTAATCTATGGCGATTTGCCTTTGCTGACAACATCATCCCCTTTGTGGGTGTGGAGCTGTGCAACAGCATATCAACCACTGGAATGTTTGTTTTGCTTCATTTATCCCACTTCCCTAAAAGGATGTACCACACAACAGTTGGAAGCCAGTAGTAAGTCTCAACTACAGTAGGTTCATTAAATTAATAGAACTTACAGAGGAGTTGACTCATCAAGTCTCCAATGGGCCTACTCTAGTTGAGACTTACTATGCTAAGGAACAGTTCAGCCAAAATTTCTGTGAATAATGAAGCAATTCCAGCAATCATGTTTGTAAGCATAAACTCATATAACTTATCAACCCAAATCCTGTTGCTTAGCACAGTCAATTGCAGTAGAATAGGTCCATTGAATTAATGGTGATTTGGTGAACCAACTCCTTCATAAGTTTTATTGAAGCAAATGGGCCTACTCTAACCACAATTTTCTAAGCTAATATAAGTCACAACTAGAGTTTGGCCCATTTAATAAACAGAACTTAAGGAGGAGTTCTGTTCACCAAATCCTCATTGATTCAATGGGCCTATTCTAGTGCACTTAACTGTGCTAATCAGCAGGATATTAGCCACTATGTGCCAAATTTATTATGAGCACCAAAGATGCCTTCCCTTTTCCCACTATTATTTGTCATCTTCCTGAAGTCTTCCACAAGACTATTTTAAGTCAACACATTAAATAGGAGTCTCGCAATGTATGGTCACAGTGATGCTACAAGCTTCCTTGCAAATGATATATCCCTGTTAAGTTTCAGGCATGTAACTTCTCAACTATTCAAATAATTAAAAGAACATAGAGCCATTGTTGGGTTAACAATCAACCAGGATAAGTAAGAGATACTATATATCCAAATAAATATAATACTTGGAACATGAATACTTGTATGGCAAAAATGGAATGAAGTAAAATAAAATAAAAAGTTGGGGGGAGAGAGACAGATTTCTCTTTGTGAAAAGAGAGTTAGGTACAATAATTCTAAGGTATAATAATTCTGAAAAGGTAAGTTTAGAAGAAAGTGAAAGATAATTATTTGAAACAACACAATCATTGAAACAACACAACTTGACACGGTGAGTAGAGATGAATTTAATAAAGCATGACTGATCTGATCTCTTTCCTTCTCTGGACACTCCCAATTAGGGGTACGAATCTTTCAGCCTCTCCCTCTCAGTGATAAATGGAAAAGGAACCCCTTACAGCAAGATTTCTCAGCCCAAGACTCCCTCCTGCCACCTCCACAAAAAATCTCATGGGATTTCTCAGAATGAATGAATGAATGAATGAATGAGAATTGCAAAGCTGGAAGGGACCCTATGGATCATCAAGTCCAGCCCCTGTCAAGGAGGCACAATGGGGAATTGAACTCCCACATCCTGGCTGCACAGCCAGAGACCTAAACCACTGAGCTATCCAGCAGTTCCTATTTCTCCTTCCTTTTTTTTCTGAAAGAAATTCCAAGCTGTTCAAGATAATTGCAATTCCTATGCTGAACAGCTTCTTTCTTCCTCAGGATTTAACCAATTAAATGATTTGGTAGTTTGGTCATTTTCTATTCAGAAGAAGAGTCAGAAAATGAAAAAAGAAGGTGGGTGAATACCAGCAGGTTTTTGTTTGTTTGTTTGTTTAATGGCAAGCCAGGAAATCTTACTGACTCAGAAAGCAAACTCAAAGGAGTCTTGGATAATCACCAAGAAGGATTTTTCTCAGTATTCATCATATCCCTTCTCCCACTGACATTACCATATTATTCTGCTGTTCATTTGTTTTCATAGAAAATCCAGATTAAATAAAAATGCAATGTACAAGAATATTAAAAGAGGAAGAGGAATGGGTAACCCTAACTTAAACAAGAAAAGCCCAACCGGATCAACATGGAGTCTCAATTCACCCCATGATCCAGCTTGTCACAATGACCAATCAGATGTCTATAGGAACCCCACATCGGGCATATGAGCGCAATAGCCTTTCCCCCTCCATTTCCCCCAGCAACTAGCATCCAAAGGCATGCAACCTATGATTCAAACTTAGGAAGTAGCAAAGTCCTGTAGCAGCCTGTAATGAACCATTCTTTTTCCCCCCTGGCAATGAGGGCATCAGAAAGTCACATTTTTAAAATAATGTGACAGGTGAGAACAATGTTGCTTTATGGGTACCACAGGCAACATATTGCAGCTAATTTCAAAAGCTGATTTTTAGGCATTTGGAAAGGAACAAGCAGGTAATAAGAGTTGTGATGAATAACACAACCAGTAGCTATTTAAAAGCATCATCATGAAAAGCACAAAAGAACAAATTCCTTTAAAAAGCACTGTAATGAGCCATGGAAATGAATTACTTCTCAAAAGTAACTTTCCTAGATTTACTCTGTTCCTAAATTTAGCATAGACCCAGCATGACTAGAACCTCTGATAAGCCTTATCCCATACTTATGACTAGGGGGACGATTTCTATGACATTTCACACACTCTCTGCAACCTATACTTGAACTTACAAGCAAGAGTATTTATTTATTTATTTATTTATTGTATTTTTACCCCGCCTATCTGGTCAGACGACCACTCTAGGCGGCTTCCAACACGCATAACATACATAACATACATAACAAAATATAAAAAATATATACAAATATAAAATAACATCAATAGACAAATAATTCAAGATGGAGAAGGGAAAAGGAAAAGAGAAATAAAAAGAAAAAAGAAATCAAGTGTTCACTGGAGGGAAGGCCTGAGTAAACATCCAAGTTTTTAATTGGTTTTTAAAGGTGCCCAGCGAAGGGGCCGCACAAATCGCCGGAGGAAGGTTATTCCAGAGGCGAGGAGCTACCGCCGAGAAGGCCCGGTTTCTTGTTTTTTCCTTCCGGGCCTCCCTCGGTGTCAAGCTCCTCAGCCTCACCTCCTGACTCGATCGGGTGATCCGGGTAGATTTTGGTGGGAGTAAGCGTTCCGCCAAGTATCAAGGCCCTAAACAGTTTAGGGCTTTGTACGTTAGCATTAAGACTTTGAAGTCAATGCGGAACCGAATGGGCAGCCAATGCAAAGCGGCCAGAGTGGGAGAGATATGATGATATTTTCTCACTCCACTAAGAAGTCTGGCCACCGCGTTCTGCACCACTTGGAGTCTCCACATCAACCTCAAAGGCAGACCCACGTAGAGCGCATTACAGTGGTCTAATCTCGAGATTACGAGTGCATGTACCAAGGTAGTGAGCGCCCCAACATCAAGATAGGGTCGCAGCTGGGCTATCCGCCAAAGATGAAAAAAGGCAGTACGGACCACCGACGCCACCTGAGTTTCCATGGCGAGCGCCGGGTCCAGATGGATCCCCAAGCTGCGAACCTCACTCTTAGCGGTAAGAGTCACCCCCCCCCAAATGAGAGAGAGTTTCCCAGACCGCTGACGGTGGGGCCACTCACCCTCAGGACCTCCGTCTTGTCCGGGTTCAGCCTCAGCCCATTTTCCTGCATCCATTGCAGCACAGACTCCATGCAGCGCTGGAGGGACATAACGGCATCCTCTGCAGTTGGTGAAAAGGAGATGTAGAGCTGAGTGTCATCAGCGTACTGATGGCACGACGCCCCACACCCCCTGATGACCCCACCCAGCGGCCTCATATAGATATTAAACAGCATTGGGGAGATGATCGAACCCTGCGGAACCCCACAATTAAGGGTCCACGGGGCCGACAACCTCTCCCCAAGCTGTACTCTCTGAGGTCGGTCCCCGAGGAAGGATCAGAGCCATGCAAGCGCATGGCCACCAATTCCCAACTCGGAGAGCCTCCTCAGGAGGATACCGTGGTCAACAGTATCAAAGGCCGCCGAGATGTCGAGGAGGACCAACAGAGATGTTTTCCCCCTGTCAGCCTCCCTCAGCAGGTCATCATACAGGGCGACCAATGCCGTTTCTGTACCATGGCGCGGCCTGAAACCCGACTAGAACAGATCCAGGGCATCTGTTTCATCCAAATGAGCCTGAAGCTGATCGGCCACCACCCTCTCCACCACTTTGCTAATGAAAGAAACATTGGCGACGGGTCTATAATTGCCAATTTCGTCCGCCGCCAAACTAGGTTTCTTCCTTATGGGCCTAATGAGTGTCTCCTTGAGGGCAGGAGGAACCCTGCCCCCAAGGAAAGACCCATTAATTATTACTGTCGCCCATTCTGTTGTTATAGGCCTGGCTGCTTTGATTAGCCAGGCCGGGCAAGGGTCAAGGGATGAGGTGGTGGCACAACAGCGATCAAGCGCTTTGTCCACAGTATCTGGCGTCACAGGCTGAAAGAGATCAAGAGTCACCGGGCAAGGCAGAGCGCTGGACATCTCTGCTCGACTCACTGTATCTAAAAAAAGGAGAGAGCTCCCGGCGGATGGTCTCCACTTTAGATTTAAAAAAATCTTCAGGCCTTTCTCACCAGATTACTCATAAACACGTCCAAACCCACTCATAAATTCAAACATAGGCTGCAGAAAAAATATGACATGTCACAGTAATCCTTCTCCTACTTATGACGCTTTCTAGGAACAGCCCTATCATTAGTCAAAGTCAGGGAGCAACCTCAGGTGGTATGAAGTCAAAAGGAGCATCTTGAAGACTGTCAGATCTCCTCATTGGTCACTAGCATAGGTTCCTTATTAGGAAGATGAGTTCTTCTGTATGAAACTCTGCTTGGTCATATGGAAATTCTCACACTAGGGAATGCTCCAGGCCAGTGATCCCCAACCTTGGGTCCCCAGACAGTCTTGGACTAAAACTCCCAAAAGCCTTCTCCACTAGCTGTGTTGGCCAGGGTTTCTGGGAGTTATAGTCCAAGAACATCTGAGGACCCAAGGCTGGAACCATGGCTCCAGACAATAGTCACTGAATTATTTCTTTCTGTTGATCAAGCCTATCTAATGCCAAAGAAACCTCTTCATAAGAAACTTTCAAATCTTGTGCCACCTTTGTCTGGAGGCAGGTGCGATACGAAGGATACTCTTCTTCCAGTAATTTGAAGAAAATGTCTCAATTTGCATAAAATACACAAATGTGTGCATATTCACTTTGATAAATAAAGCAAAACACACACAGCAAACACAGATGAGCTAGTTGTTAAAGATGATGACCATCCTGTGATTCTCCTGAACCTTAAAGTCCATGCAATAGAATGCTGCAGCTAGTACCGCTACATAAATACGCATTATTTTCCCTCAAGCTTTGTTTACATGAAATCGTTATATGCACAACGATGTCCAATTTTCACCAAAGTTTGCTCTTGTTCTCATTGATTTTCTTGTTGACCGTACTGTAACTCTGATAAGGCAGGGCAAGGAAAAAGATCCTGTGGCTCCTTATCTTCAAATGTGCAGATGACCAGTAAGGATTTACATCCCTCCTGTGCACACACGTGTCCATCATTCACACATCCATGCCTTGGAAAGTTTTGCAAGTTTTTACTTCTGTAATTTAGAGCTGGAACGGTTTTCTCTCCCTCCCCCCTCCCTCCCCCCCTTCTCTGTGTTCAAATTATATTAGCACTGGAGTAGTAAACCCACAGAAGTATGAAAGAAGATAAGAGTTTATTTGTTTGTGTGTGGGGGAAAGACACAAAGAGAAAAAGCTTGTTTAGCAGGCTCCCTCTGGCTACAGATTTTTATTTCCTCACTCCACTGAGCATGTCTATGGGAAGTATGTTGCTTTCATTATAGTTAATGCATGAGATTGGAGCCACTTCATCACTTTTTGATTTGTTTCAATCTAGGAAATATAGACTACATTTCTCATCAAACCATTTGACGTCCATCTGTAGCATAAAACACCTGTGCACCTGTCTATTAAAGAACCTTGTCACTGAGACTGTACAGTTATTGTGGCAAGAAGGGTTCCCTCCCCTGCCTGCAAGATATTTCTTTTAAATATGCAGAATTAACAAAATATAATTTATAATGAAGAACATACAAAAAGGGAAAACCAATACAATTATTTAAGGAATGGGATCACAAAATAAATTAGACACAATATTAGTAATATACTGCTCCACCCTTGTAGACACAGAGTTCCGTGTCTAGTCACGCTGGCCACGTGACCACGGAGGATTGTCTGCGGACAAACGCTAGCTCTATGGGTTGGAAACGGAGATGAGCACCGCCGCCTAGAGTCGGACACGACTGGACAAATTGTCAAGGGGAACCTTTACCTTTTTTTACCCTTGTTGAGATGTCAGTTTAGATGTGGCAAGTGATATATAAATTAATTTTTATATATCAAATAATTACATATTTGATTTTTTAAAAGTGGTGATATGAAGGGGTGTGCTAGGTAGATAAATGAACTTTTAATGGTATTTATATATTTACTTATTTGTTGTACAATTCTATATATAACTATTGAGAAGCATACCCCATGGAGTTCAATGGAATGCGCTTCCAGCAAGCATGCATAAGACTGCAGCTTAATTTCCTAAATACCTGTATCACATTTCTCCCAACAAACTCAAATCACTTTAGAATTTAAATTTACTATTTAAATTCAGGCATGATTAGTATTTTTTAAAAATCAAGGAATGGGGAGAGGAGAATAAGGAAGTTCAAGTATAACTTCTTTCATCATCATCATCATCATCATCATCATCATCATCATCATTATTATTATTATTATTATTATTATTATTATTATTATTATTATTATTATTATTATTATTATTATTATTAATTACAGCCATATCCCACCTTTCCTCTAACAAGTTCAATGCAGCTTGCATAGGTCTTCTCCTTCCCCATGTTATTTTTCCATCCACTTCGTGAGGTGGGCTAGACTGAGAAAGTTTGTTAGCCACTGGGTTTCATGAATCAGTGAAAACTAGAATCCGGATCTCCCAAATCAAAGTTACACAGTCAGAGCATCATCAGAGTAGACTATATGTCTAGATGGGCGGGGTATAAATCTAATAAAATAAAATAAATTTTATACTGATTTTCATATCAGTATAGTCAAACCAGGCAGGATGCTCTAGGAGCTGCAGGGATACAGATGAATGGTAACTGCTTGGGGAACCCTCTGGAATGGGGTGGGATATCTCAAAGGGGGAGAGTCTCACCAATATAATACATTTTGGCACTGCAATCACATTGCATCCAGGTCTTTGATATAAGGTGCACACAGCTAATTTATTTGATGGCAGTCAATTATATGCATTCACTAGAGAATGCTCTAGACAATTAAAAAACTACTGGCTCTTAATTCTTTAGCCTGTCTCATTCTCTGGATTCTTTATATTTGCATGCTTTGTAGAACAAGGGCTGATTAGCAGCAAAATTGGAGCCCATGTCTTTCATACTGAGAAAGTGATTTTCAAAAATGGGTTGCATATATTTTACAAATTACAGGGAATAACTTCATGAAGCTGTTCCTCAGAGAAACTGGTTCACAATTTCTCAGTTAGCCATGCTTACTCAGATTGTATTCTGAAGTAAATGAATATTCAAGTAGGCATGCTATCTTAGAAACATCATCCCTTCCCCAGTTCTACAGCTTGGGATACCAAGAATACTTGGAAAATATATTGTTCTTGGCAGCGATCCCTGCTGAGATTTCTTGGCAAGACTTCTCCCTGCACCAACCAGATTTCTTGGCTACTCTCAGTCTCGTTCCCTGTTCATGTCCACATTTTTTATTTATTTTCCTTTACGTTATTTTATTTCTGCCCATTTAATTGCACAAAAAATGGTCAAATCCTGTGTGGCTCAACGCCTTTCTGTGGAATCTTCTGCAGGAAAAATACTACTGGGGTGCAGGAATTGGTGCTCCCACCACGTTCACATGCCCCTAATATTTTTAGGGGGGGTAGGGTCAAATATTTGCCTTGCACTCGGACTTAAGGCATTATTGCTGTATTCTGTCTCCACCCATCAGATTTTTTCAGCTGAGGAAGGGACTCGGCTGAAGGTCACTCAAGAGCAGCAGAACAACAAAAGTATGGAAAAATTCATCTCAGATAACACAAAGAGGCTTTCTCAGAATTTTTTTAAAAAAAGTTGAGAAGACTATTTGGGGTGTTTAGGGGTGTGAATGGGTATAAACCTCCAATTTCCAGGGGCAGGAAATAATAACACCTCCCACGGAACTCTTGAACTTACCTATCTCTGTTCCACACTGTTATTATTATGCATTTAACCTTTCAATTTTGCAGATGCCAGAAAATTCTCATGCAGTTATTGACTGAGAAACACATTAGAATGCACAAAGTTTAGGATAAAATTAAAGACATAAATCTTGAATTTTGAAAGGCCATACGGGTACTGATAAGATTTAAATAAATGCTTCACTCTTATTTTTAAAGAGTAAACTCCTGTGAAACACAATGCTGCTGACTTACAAATGAATATGTGCAACATCAGGAAATAGCTTGTTCTAGTCTAAGAATCTTCTTTCCCAAGTAGTCAACCAGATGTGTTTGGGTGGCTAACAAGGAGGACCAAAAGGCAACTGATTTCTCCCAGTGTTGCTCCCCAGAGGCCATTTCAGTACATATAACAAAAATAAATCAACCCAAATGATATCTTGTGGTTTCCCTCAAGCTACCTTCCATTATTACAATTGACTTCTTCACCTATGAGACTTGAGTTTTTTCTTTCTTTCTGTTTTTGTTCTACATTTCCTGAACCTTATACTGTATTCTATAGCATACTTCAGCTGAACCAGAGCTTGGAAAATGTAACAGCTTTGGATATGGAATCCCACATACAGCATAGCTGCTGTTGTGTTGACATCTGGATTTTGGGAGCCATGGTGTAAAAAATTTGAGTTTCCCAACCTCTGTTCTGAACCTGGAAATTGCACGTCAAGACCAGAATCCATTCATAGACTTCGTGCATTTGTTTACTAATCCCTGTCAATAATCTACACCAGGGGTCTCCAAACTTTTTACATTGAGGGCCACACCAGTTTTGAGGGCCGAAGGAACAGGAATGTGTGTGTGCATGCACGCGCATATGTGTGGCCGCATGGACATGCCCACCCCACCCCCGCATGCATGCAGACGCCCTCCCGCACACACACACACCACCCGCTCCACACACGCACGCACGCACACCCCTGCCTGCCCCTCGCACGGACACCCGCACACACACCATGCACACACACCGCATGCACACACTCTCCACTTGCCCCCACATGCATGCATGGACACCCACATGCACGCACCCCCGCACCCCCCAGGGTGGCCCGCGGGCCATAGTTTGGAGACCCCTGACCTACACAATAACATTCAAAATATTTTTTACAAAATGCATTGAGTGAATTGTCCGACCCTACACAGCTCAAGTATAGGCTGGTTTTTCTCCTAGGAGGCACAGTGGGGTATCAAGCACTCAACCTCTGGCTCAGTACCTGGATACCTAGTTCCCTGAATTATCCAGATACCCTGCATTTCCTTAACTGACTAACCATTCCAGGAACTCAGTGGGCAGGGACAGGGTCAACCTATTGACAACCAGAGTCCATCACTTTTATTTTTTCACATCTTCACAGCTTCATAATCTGCATTTGAAGGGCTTTTAGTTCTTAAATAGCAATGAGGAAGACAAAGGCTGGAACGCATTTACTGGCATTTTCAATTTGATCACATATCTTTACAGTTTACTTCTTGTTTTACTATGTATATTCAACAAGCTATTATATTTTGTATAAAATCTGTGGAGGCATGAGATTGAACTTTTATTTTGCATTTCACTTTTTGTGTGTGTTATTATATCCTAATTTGTGCATTGTTTGAAGAAGGGCATGACATTTATCAAACCTGAAACTCTCAATAAACAGATTGAAATAGGAACTTCTGGATAGCTCAGTGGTGTGAGTGATTGGGACTTTGCAGAAATGTGGAAGCTGGCATCGTATTTGGAAAAATAGCAATAAAGTACTTCAAGAATCGACAAAAAAGTAACAAGCTACTTAGCCTTCTCCTTACCAATCCATGCTATCTCAACTCAATGAGACATTCCAGAAAACATAATTCTCACTTCAGGAAAACAGTACTGAGAGTGCCGATGTACCACCTTCTTGGTTCTGAAGAGTTGTCTTTTAAAATGAGTATTGCAAACACAACGAAGTTTGTTTAGATTTGAAATACTAATCCACACAGCAAAAACAATAATACAAAACACAGCCCAAATTGAGTGCCGAAAAAAACCCAATCTTTAAGGCCTTCAGTCAAGGCAATGAGAACCTAATTCCTCCTTTAGAGGAATATAAATTTCTTTCCTGCTAAGCTTCCTTTGTCCCTACATTATCCCACTGGCTAAATTATATGTGTGTTATTTTTCAATTGTACACTTTTTAGCAGTTCAAAGTTTGCAGTGTGTGCATTGTTTTGTGTGCACTTTAAGCTCCTTTTCTTAAGGCTGAACAATCCAAGAAAATCATTTTCTGTCACTAGAATGAAAAACCAACAGAACGTGTTCACTACATTTTTCATTATATTTATATTTCTGGTGTAAATCCTTGAAACCCTTTGTATAAATGTCTACAAAGGACCCAGGAAAAGGTCTTATACCTCTCAATGTCATGATAAGCTTTTGAAAAGGTCATTCTTGAGACCACTTCCTTCACGCAAGGTAATCTGTCTTCTTCTGACATTATTAACATTTCATTGTCAACTTCATGTTTATGAGGCTTTCTGGAACTAGGTGTTATGGGATATAAAGACATTTCCTCATGCCAAGGGGGAGGAAAGTCTTCATTTACATTTTTAATTGCCTAACACTTTTGTGCTAAAAGTTCAATTCATGCCATGCCTCACCTGTCTAAGTTGCATATAGCCCTGACAGCTGAATTCAGTTCTGATGAGCAATTCTCCCTGCTGAAAGAAATATTATAATATCTTAGCACCACAGTGCTGGCTGGAGAGCTCAGTGAGGTGGGTACCTGTCTGTGGTAGATGATACTGAGATCCATAGTGGAAGCAACTGACCAAGAAAGAGACTTTGTGCATTTGTGGGTAGATAGCTGGATGAAAGTACCTACCCAGTGTGTAGCTGATATTTTTTAAAAAAGCAAACTACATATGCTGAGTATAATCAGAAAAAATAACTGAAAACAAAATAGCCAGTCTTGTACTGCCTTTACCGCTAACATACTTAAAATACGGTATTTAGTTTTGCTGATCACAATGCAAGAAGGATACCAAAATGTTCAAGCAATGCCTCTAGGATAGCTAGCACCCTGGGCAAGGAGAGCCTTTGTCTTTCCCCCTGGTCAGTTTTGCAGCTTTGCCTTGTCAATTCACAAGCAGACTTACTGCATGTATGGACTGCCTGGGAGGATTTTTGCCTGCAGCTCCTGCTTGCCTGGGATGAAACAGAATGGGAAATGTGTTCTATTTTCAATTTAAAGTGAATAAGGATCAGGTAGTACCTCTCTTGACTACTGCTTCCAAAAACTAAGCCCTTTCTGTCAGAGCTTCTTTCTGCTCCATCTCTCAGATCTTCCATCCTTTAGCTGGTCTTCATCTTTACTTAGAAAACATTAATCCTTTAAAGCCTGACCAACCTCGGTTACACCTTTGCGGGCAGCTGAACGTAGAAAAAATATGACTGAAGGGAGACATGACAATTTTTACACATTTTGTATAAAACTATGCATGGTGCGGAGCAAAGGTGGACAAAATATATTCTGCAACACACACAGGGCTACTAGTTGTGAAGATATATCACCACCAAGATCAGAAACAGTAAGGCTCTGTTTAATCATTACTGGGCAACATGAGAGGGAAGGTACAGATGTACCCTTCTTTTCTGCATATGTATCAGGCTTGGCTTTTCCTCAGGCAAAAACGTGATCCCAGCCACAGCTCTTCTACTCCTGCCTGTTAGCTTTCCCTTGGCTCTTGGTCATGATCCCCAGGCCTTATGTCTCCTGAACACAGAAGCAATAAGCTTCATTTTCAATAAGTTGTTCAATTTCACAATTCCATTCCAGCTTATATTATTCGATGCCTCAGTAATATCCAGTGCCAATTGGCTGAATTAGAGACATGCATTCATATTAAGAAATTGGAAAGCTAACATCTAAGGCAAGGGGCTTAAATATAAAAAGAAGTTGTTCAGCAGGACATTTTGAGTTTGTTTCTTTTTTAAAAATAAATGCATTAAGTATTTCTTCCACATAAATTCTGCTTACAACGTTGATGGCCTCAAGATGTCACAGTGGCACAGATGGCTTTAAAGGATGACATGGGGAAGCCAGCCAGCTAACCATAAGCAGGGAGACTATTGTGAAGTTTATGCAACCATATTAACACCAGAGTGGGATCACAAAGGTTCTCAAACGTATCCATCCGTGCCAACAGCAATTACGTAATTTCTCAGTTATTTTGATAATCACAGATAATCCATCCTGAAGTGTCATTTGCAAGGAATCTCATTACTTTTGTACCTGCCAGATCTGTAACATAGTTAAGTTTTGGTCTCTATTTGTTTTAGCATAAAACTGGCTCTTGGGGAAAAAGAGGGCAGGGGAAAGATGACATGAAAAATCTCAGTCATATATATCAAAGATTTTTGGGAGGTTTAGTCATTAGTACAGAAGAGTCTGATGTTGCTAATACGTCATTATGAGTTATATGAAGGCCCAGGCATTTTTTAATATTACAGTCCCAGGTCAAAACATTCTTGCATTCTTAACCATACCGGAGTCAAAATGAACAGTTTTCTAGCAATCTAATATGGATGTAAAATTAGCAAATGTTTTTGAGTCACAGGCTTGTGGTTACAAGAGCAGAGCAGGGCTGTTGAGGACAGGACATTTTGAAGATCACTCATTCATAGGGTCGCCATAAGTCAGAGGTGACTTGGTGGCACATAAAAACAACAACAACTTGATGTCCCTCTGAATGAAGCCATTTTTTTTCTCAATAAAATGAAACATGTCAAGAACTACTCGTATACCAAATACTATACTTATAGAACCAATAACATGAAGATAACAGTGATATGTTTTTTTCTGCCTTGATAATTGTTAATGTGTATTCTGAGCATTTACAGACACATGTCCAGTTGTGTAAATCAAGCCTATTTATACATGTGGAATGTCTAGATCATAGATTATATACATGTTGGCCAATATCCTATTGGTTTATGTAACTGCACAAAGGAGAATGTGCAAGCAGTCTTGCCAGCTATCTGTCCCATTCTGGATCTTTCTGTGGTTGTGCAGTCAATCGCACTACTGCTTACATGACTAGATATGTCATGGCCATCCAGGAAACAAGGGAACTGTGTACATGACTGCTCTTATGCACATGGTTTCTTTTAATTGGGTTTTGGCCATTTTGTTAACAGCATGCATGCATGGTCCTCTTCTTGAATAAAGATCCTTGGTTGAGTTACAGTGAATCAGGCTTTGTTTTGAAACCAGTTCATTCTGAATTATTATTATCATTTCAGACCCTGTGGAGAAGAAGGGTGCTACAGTGCTGAGCTATTGCTGAAATGCAAAAAAGGAAAAGAGAGTGAGAAATAGAGAGGAAGGAAGGAAGGAAGTCACAACAAGAAGAAAAAGAATAAAGGAAGTTGAACAAAAACTGTCCATAGCTATGTCCAGCAGCAAGATAATTGTAATCTCAGTTGTCAAAGTCAGGAGGCTGTGTTCATCTAGAAAGCATTTACAGCAAGGAAAATGCAGCTGTCCAGATTGTTTGACTGTAATTCCTAGCATTCCATACCACTGGCTATTCTGGTTCAGACTGTTGGGAGATGAAGTCTAACTATAGTTGGACAGCAATATTTTGCCGATGCTCGAATTACTGGTAAGAAAGTCAAGCTACAAAAGCCTTCATGCCACTGGAATGCTGAAATCAGCAGGTTCATCTCTGAATCTCCGTTGGAAGTCAGTTTGTTTGGGCTGCAGTTCTCCCCTGAGTCACCAAAGAGATAGATAAGCTGAATGAGGTAAATTCTAATCAAAATGAAATTTTTGCCCATCCCTATTCTGAGCACCTCTACTTCCTGAATTTAAAGGACCTTTTCACACTGATATCATTTCTACATAATTTTCTTCCCACCTAAGCCTACAAGGTCAGTTCTGCAGAGGCCTTCACAAAAGATCATACAAGCCTTTTAGACAGTGAAATTGGTATGTGTAGGAGGCATGGTTGGTTGATATTTTAAGGTGACAGACTGCATCCATTCTAGCTTTTTTTGGTCGTCACCTTTAGATAGATAGATAGATAGATAGATAGATAGATAGATAGATAGATAGATAGATAGATAGATAGATAGATAGATAGATAGATAGATAGATAGATTTAAAATCCAGTCAATTTCCCAGATATAGAAATAGATATAAATAAACGCTGGGCTTCAAAAATAGTGTTCATGCATTGATCTGAATGCAGAAATATGACAATTGTTCAGAAGTCTTATTTCTCCTTCCCAATGAATTGTACTTGTTTAATAGGTTATATAAATTGCTAGGGAAGCTTTGACCATATTTTTTAACCACCATAAAGGCTTGCTTGTTCACAAAACCACAGGCAGGCCTTTTCCAGGAATTATACAGCCACTGAAAGCTCAGTGTTCAATATGAACACCTCCTATAATTACCCCGGTAATGGGACAGGTATGAAAAGGCTTCTATTCTTCATTTCCTCATTATTCACTGTATTTTTCCCCATTGTGTGATTTAATGACATGTCCCTCCAATTACGTGTTTAGATTCATTTGAATAAAGGAAACTTGATCATTGCAATTAAGAGTTCACAAAAAAGAGAGTGAGCAAGAGAGAGAGAGGCCTTCTACAACTGTAAAGAAGAGATCTCAAGACATGCTTATTTTTAATCTTCATTTTTAAAGAAGTAAGACTCTCCACCAGAAAGAATATCTGGGCATTATTTCTCCTTTATTGTGGTGCATCTCTAAATTCCACCTCCTCTTATCCACAGAATGAGATGAGAAACTGTCAAGGCGCTAACTTTGGCGGGTGGAAAATTAATTTGGGTCACTCTATAGTGGGGTTGCTATGGCAACGGCATGCAAAATGCAGCAAGCAACAGCTTCATCAATGTTAATATAACATCAGGCATCCTCCACAAATTTTTAATCAATGTAAACTATAACACAACCTTCATAACTAAGACTAAGTTGAACAGTAAAGCTCTCCGCTTCTCCTTTGTCAAATCCCCAAGCATCATTATAATCTCTTCATTTTCTTTATTCTACTATATTAAACCTCCAGACTCTTTTATGACAGAGGTATCTTTTGATCACAATAATACACCTGTTTTCAGCATGGTTTTAAGAAAGGTTCCCAACTTCTTCCCTGCTAATAATATCCCATAAGAAATAATGCCATCCCCCACAACAGGAAAAGGAAATATATGAAGTGAGTGGGAGAAGGTGATCCAGAGATATAGAGTATAGGTATAAACCTTCATTTGTTCTGTTCTTGCAATTTCCCCGCCCCCACTCAGCAAGATTAATAGAGGGTGTTTTTTTTTCTTTGTTCCATTCATACACATGCATTTGTGTGCACCCCCCCCCCCGAAACCCTGGTATTTTGCAGAAAAATCTAACATTTCCAGCAAAATGCAAGGGACTTGATCATGTCTTTTCTACACACACAAACACACAAATCACATTTTTGCTGATGCTGCAAATGGTGAAAAAAGATGTGGTTTATACTGCTTAAAATGTTGCAAGTTGCAAGGAAATCTAAAAGCAACTCAAGCTGGCATGAGTGAGAACTGAAAAATCAGTAGAACTATAGAGTGGAGTGTTTTACATAGCTTAGGTAAAGCTCACCTAAATGCCCAGGCTTATGCTCCTGAACATGTACTACTATAATTTTGGGTGAAAATTATAAACTCAGCTAAACTTCACAATTCTATTTTTGAAAACTACTTTGTATTTTATATAAATTTTAAATACAGGCTATTGCCTAATTTTATATTGCATTCTGTTAATTTCATTGTGGTGCTTATGGTACAAATAAAGAAGACAAACATTTTTACTGATTATCCAGATGTAAATACATAATTCTGTTTGACATTTTTAATTCTTTTGGCTGAAAAAGAGGACTTGTTATATTTATCAGAGAAGAAAAAAGAAATTTGGCATCTACTTGCTCTTTAAAACTCAGGCTGAAACAGCTTTCAGCTGTTCCTGGCAAAAGGAACACTATGAGTTTGTTATACCTTCTTCACTGGCGAAAGGAAGAACTGGCTGGTGAAATATCACACTGAGAGAATTCAGACAGTGGCTTTTTTAAAGTGACTCATCTCTTCCTTGGACAAATCCTTGCAACAACCTCAGAACATGATTTTACTATTCAAAAGATGCTGGTAGGTAGGCTTATGGTGAACACACTTATCATGATTCCAATGCACATATTAATTTAAAAAGAATTTGAAAAAGATCAGACGTCTAAGCAGTGCAGCTACAAATGCCAGTCTTTTTTTTTTTTGCCTTTTGTTTTTAAATGTATATGCCACCTCATTATAGTATATTGTTTGTTTGTTGTTGCTGCTGTTTTAAAAATGTAGTGAAAAGAGGTGGGCACTTCAACCAGATGTGAATATTCTCTACATATAAAATGAAAGAATAAAGCAACAAAGTCAGCAAGAAAGCCAATGTAGGTTTAAATCCACCAGCTCTTTTGGAAGATGGGGGGAAAATTACTATGCTATGTTTTGTGTTGTCAATAGAGATGGGGTATTCGTATACGAATATCAACCCCACAGGTGGAAATAACGAGGGTCCAGCCCCATGGGGCGGACTGTCCACTCACCATTCCGCCGCTGACGCCAGCTCAAATACGAATACCCCCATCTCTAGTTGTCAAGTCAATTGCACCTTATGTTCACCTTAACAGGGCTTCCAAAATATGTGAGATGTTCCAGGAATGATTTATCACGGCCACTCCTTCCTCAGTGCATTTGCATGGCTATGGAAGTATTTGAACCCAGGTTTTTGGACTCCTAGCCTGATACTTGGTACATTACATCACACTGGCTCTCATGGGAAGAACTACAAAACTATTATTCAATACTATATTTCAGAGCCAGATGGAGTGATGAGGTGTGTCCAAGCACAAGTAGAAGAGGATGTACTCTCCAGATTGTGAGTTGGAAATCAGAGGCTGGAACAAAATGGAGCCTGAAGTGCAGCAGTCAGGAGAAAATGCTCTGTTAACCACGGAAATACAGAAAGCCAAACTCCTGTATTTATAAAAGATCTAGTAAGATCAAAAGCTGCATAAAGCAAGCGTTATCACAGGAAACAACCTGACATGTTGATATTCCCTTTTGCACCAGAGGAGATTTTGAGGACCAAGGGCAGCACATTCACCCTAAGCCAGCCATTCACAGGTGTGCAGATTCAGGGGCCACTTGTCTGCTCTGAAAAAAATATTTCAAAAAGAAGACTGAAGATGACAAGCAGTCTGCTTCTGCTTTGGAAAAACTGAAGCAGCACAAGGGGGATCCTGAAGTTATTTACAATTTGAATCACTGCCTCTGGAGATGGCAGCTCATCTTTTTTTGGTAGGAAAGGTGAGGCTGAGGGAGGGCTTGGGTTGTAAAATCAGCAACCTCATGTGGACGCAAGGCAGCAGTTTGCCAAGTTCTGCCGTATACACAGTTAATGTCTATTTCTATACAGGTCAGTCCCCATCATACAATTCAACATATGTTTCACTATACCAGCACTCTCTGACGTATCCCTCCCACGTGTTCGCCTGTGACTTCCAGAGTGACCATGTTCAATGAAATTTCATTTTCCAAACATCTTCTTTTTTTTTTAAGGACAACCTAATAAAAAGAATAACGCCTGTAGTAGAACTTTTCACTGCATTATTGACACAAGCATATAAAAATATCTCAGTGCAGAGACCTTAATTGCTTTTCTGTTCCTGAGAAACCAATTAATAAACTCACTAGGGATTGGACTGGAGAAAATTTGAATTTTATGTTTTAGAAATTATGCTGCAGATCTACAACTGGCTTCAGATACAGCTAGCAATATCTTCAATTTCTACAGTGTATATGTCCCCAGAAAATGCTACTGGGTTCTTTCTCTTTTCTTTTCTTTTTTTCTGAGGGGAAAGAGAACACATATTTCTGCTATACCCGCAGTTCATAAATGTATTTTCATAAAGGGTAATTACAGGTTGCCAACAGCATTGTCAAAGCTGGCCAAGGATCTTCGAGGAAAAAAAAAGGGGGAAATAGTGGCTTTGTTTTAACATAACCAGAAATGGAATGCGAGCTAAGTACGATATTTTGCATACAAAATGTCAAGATGTTCAGTGTCCCTGAAAAATTTCCAAATGTAAAAAGGGAAAAGAAATTGAGAGGGAGGCCTTTTGAATGAAATATCAAGGGAATTTCCAACAATTCATAGTAATTTTGATAAGAGTAACATTTTTTAAAAGGGATGTATAGATCTGGGTGACAGGAGGAAAAAAAAACTTTTAAGTATTTTGTAGTTTTTCAGATACCGCAAGACCCTTTCCTGTTTTTGGTGCAGCACATGAACACAGGGTACTTCTTTGTCCTGTAGAAATTGCTACTGCATGGCACTGGTGCCTAATGGTACTCCATGTGTAAGTACAAATATGAAGTTGAGTTTTTACAAATCTGAGGTACTGACACCCTGATGAAGGGAAGAGAAATATTTTACATTGTTAAGTATTTGAAAGTGAGACACCCATATTGACCTGACACGAATCATCTGGCAATCAACCACTAGAGTCTGATTGATCTGCTGTTGAACATACTTTATGCCATCTTTTTTTTAAAAAAAAAAATCATACGGGTACTTCAAATGTACCTCCCCATTCAGAAATGGTACCCTGTCATATGCACTGGATCGGGCAGTATTGTCTTTAGCTTGACGGGTATGAGTACCACAAAATATCCAGATCAATACAGGTAATAGCACTGCTTTATTTTGTTTTTAGTCTAATATCATCTGGAATATTGTGTCCAGTACTGGGCACCACCAGGATATTGACAAGTGTCCAGGAGAGGGTGACCAGGATGGTGAAAGATCTGGAAATCAAGCCCGATGAGGCTGAGGGAGCTGGAACATGTTTAGCTTGGAGGCAAGAAGATGGAAAAGTATCTGAAGGCCTGTCATATGGAAAGTGGAACAAACTTGTAGTCTGTAGCGCCAGAGGGTAGGACATGAAGTCATTGCAAGGAGATTTCACCTAAACATTAGGAATTTCTTGACACTAAGACCTGTTTGACAATGGAATGGCTGGGTGGTGGGCTCTCCTATCTTGGAAGTTTCTAAAGAAAGGTAAAATGGTTGCTTGTCACATGCCAGAGTTTAGCTATGGATTTCCTGCTTCAGTAGGGACTTGGACTCAGTGACTTTTGAGGTGCCTTCCAGCTGTACAGTTCTATGTTGAACATTAAAATAGGGCATAAAAATATTAAAATGGGTCACCTGGACTAGCTTATTAATAGAATACTGGCAATTTAGTGCAAGCTGTTTGTCTGGAGTACAACCTAATAGTGTGTAATTACTTGGCATGAATGTACTGTATTAGAAGTGAATAAATGCCAAAGCAGATTTCTTTTAGTGACAGCAGAGATTGTTCAATAAGAGACAATTTGTCCATTGCAACTGGGAAATGTGTTTTGATAGTTAACAGCCCTAAATGAAGTTACTGCTAAAAACAATAAATAAAGCCCACCAGCTGCCAGACTGCCGGAATATTAGAAAGAACAGAACAAATGTATTTAAAAAGACTTATCTTTAAAAAGGTCATTGTTGAAATATATTTATAGACTTTCACAATCAAAATTATGTGTGTGCAGTTTTTCTTCTTTGAAAAGTCTTCATTATTCCTGTCCTACATTAAACTTTTTAGTTTTATATCGTACTGACACAGTACAACATTAACTCAGTCCTAATTTTGAAGTAGAACACATGTCACTGTAGCTGTGTTGACATAACTAGCAACTGAAGCAATAAAATTGTTGCGTGACTTTAGGATGCAACTGTAGGGCAGGGTTCTGAGTGCTAAATAATCCTGACACATGAAAGATTGAATGTAAAGCAGGAAACCAAGGTCCTTCTAGAAGTCATAAACAAGTCTGGAAAGCTCTTCCTAATATGGTAGCTTTCTATGAATAGGTTTGTTTTGTGAATGCATCCGAGTTGCATTCATATGCATCGTAAGTCATGATTTACAGCACTTAGTCACAACGGACAGGATACCAAGGTACTCTGCAGGCACAGTAATGTGAGACTCCCATTTGTGCATGCTATACCAGTATGTAAGTAGAGATGCCATTTATATATCTGGCCTATGCTTGTGCACGAGATACTGGATGTGCGCTGTATGAGCACTTCACTTCTGTAGGAACCTACTTCTTGTAATGAAGAGTGTAACCTACACTAGCCAAGATGGCTGAGGACCAGCTGAAGACGTACTGAATTTATATCCCTCCCAACCTAGGGACATTGCCAGTTACTCAAGACTACTTTCACCTTGGCCTAAACCACCTCAACAGTGTCCCTGAGCTGGGCCAGATGTCTCAATGTCACCCTATCATGTGCCCCTCCTTTTGGTCTTCTGCTGGCTGATTTTAGCAAGCCCAGTATTTTGCCAGCACACTCTTCTGCCAGCAGATCTTTGAGAACATTCACCACAAGGGTGTTCTGCTGGCACATGGGCAGGTCTGGGCAGATTCTACTGCATCCAGCTCATCTTTGACTTAGGACTGCACTGCAACTGGAGCTATAACTTGTTCAATATGCTGCCTCTCAACCCATGTGTATTATGTACCATCAAGTCAGAACTAACTTAGAGCAACCTGAATAGGGCTTTCAATGTAAGTGACATATTAAGGAGTGGTTTTACCAGTTCCAAAGCTCCCTTCCATATGTTTCCAAGACCAAGTGGGGAGTTGAGCCAACATCTCCTGAGTCCTAGTTCATCACTGTATCTCCTACACCACACTAGGTATTTTCTTCCAGTGCCTAGGCAGATGTGTGATCAGGATTTTAGCCACTAGGGAAACCCCCTGAAAAGGCCTCAGAATTGATTTGATGGCACATTATTATTATTATTAACATAACATAACATACTTCTCCCTTGAACCGATGGGTTCAAGCAGCACAGTTTTGGTTATATGTGGATTTCTTTAGATAGATAGATAGATACTAGATACTGTGCCCGTGGCCTCCCAGAACCCCATGAGTTCAACACTGAATATCAACACAATATATCTCTAATTTAGCCTCTAGATTGGGGCTTATAAAGACTTTTAAGGCCCATTGCCCACAGTACTGTGTAGAAAGGATTGTCACATTATGGAAGACAACTCCTATAACAAGAACTGTTTTATTATGTTGTGTGTGTGTGTGTGTGTGTGTGTGTGTGTGTGTTTGTGTTTGTGAATCAACTGTTGATGCTTTATAGTTACATTTTTAGGGGAATAGGAGTTATGCATGGATTTTGAACTACATGGGATCTGTCACCCCATCCACAATGTTGTTGAAGGAAGACGTGTATAACATAATAGCAAAATTATAACATCTTATTTTCCAGTAATAATAAACAATATTGTGTTATATGATATGTTTACAATTATATTATAGAAATATAATATTAAACATAATTAAACAGATTATGATCTTAAAACAACAATCAAATAAAAAACAATTTAAAGTAAAAAGTAAAATCCTATTGAGGGGAGGCATAGGAGCAATCTCTCTTCTTTACCAGCTAAGCCATCACAAAATGTCTGCTTGGATAAAATGAATCTTAGTGCCCACAGGGTGATGGCTGATCTTGTTCCCCTTGACTGGGAATTTCATGTCCTGGGAACAGCTACCAATACGTTTCTTCCTTATCTTCACATGAAGTTTACCTATGATGATATAATACTTTTAAAAAGTTTTTTTATTTATTTATTCATTCATTTATTTATTTAAGATCTCACTGCCACTGGAGTTCTCTAGGCAGCATAATACTATATATGAGAAGAGACTGTACTTTAAAAACTAAAGTAAAAACAGAAGCATTGACACCACAGAATGTCAGCACAGAGTAAAATCAGCAGTAAAACAAAATAATCTTCAGATGTAGAAACACATAGAAAAAGGTGTCTTGATCTGGTGCCTGAAGGCCATAGTAGAGGCACAAGGAAAACTGGGGAGGGCATTCCACAGACAGGATGGTATCATCAAAAAGGCCCCTCTCTTGCCTCATTTGGTCGGGAGCTTCAAGAAAGACCACCTTAAGTTTCAGACATATGCAAGAAATCTTAGCTGCACCCAAAGACTTAAATCCAGTTGTTTGTCCCAACAAGAGCAGGTCCACTGACTCACAGGGACACTGCCAACCCAACCCTAATGCAAGTCCCATTTGTGCCATGGGACTACTCTAATCAGAACTGAATTCATGCCAACAAATTTTAAGAAAGCAATATTGTACTTTGAAAATGATTGAGAAGGGTTGGAGGAAGATGGAGAAGAAATCTTTGTCACAGCTTTTGTGAAGAGAAACCTGATGTAGGAAAAGTGTGGTGCCAAAGCAGTATTTCAAATCCTTTCCCAGAAGCAGCTTTATAAGATTGTAAGAGAGGCATTGACAACGCTCAAATAACTTTAAAAGAATTCTGACAGACAGCACTGGAACCTTTTCCCCCATTCTATTTATACCCAGGAGTAAAACAAACCCAGTATAGGCTTCTGTAGTGTAAAACAAATATACAGTAGAATTGCTTTGACTTGGAAACCTTTGAATTTAGGATTTTAAGAAAAGGGAATGAAGCTTAAAGTTCCCTCCTGTATTTATTTTCATATGATTTTTTTTAAAAGCAAGAACTCTGATCATTGCAGCCAGCTGACTCTTTAAATTCCCAATTGATTTAAGTATTTTTGAATGAATATGACACATATGCATAGCCTGATTACAGAGTAATATTTCTATGATCAGTTAATTCTTCTCTGGTGTCTCACCATGGCCGATCAGCATGGGACCTTGAAGCCTATACCAGGGGATCTTGAGATTTGTTTGTTTGTTTCATTTTTATACCACCCATTTTGCCAAAGGCCATTCTGGGCAGTTTACAACAAAAATACACAATAAACATGGTTAAGATGCAAAACACAACCAACACAACAACAACAAACAAACAAACAACAACACAATTTACATACATTGAAATACAGATCTGGCATTTTCTACCAGGCTGGTAAAACTTTTAATATACTCTCCCAGAAACAGAGTATATATCTTCACAGATAGAAGGATTACAAATGTTGATGAAATTGAAGATCCCCATGGCATAACAAGGTAATAAAATCACAATAAAAACTTCAGTGACAAGTAAAGAGTTTTTTGTTCGTTTATTTTTTTGATTTTGAGTCTTGAATAACTCTTGCCTATGTACAAAGCACATGTTTATGCTTCATATTCATTGCATTAATTTTATTCTGTATTATTAAGAGTTTCTAGCATGAACGATTCTCTAGGAAATAGGTAGCCATATCCAAATTAGCACAGCACATCCCAGCACACCATCTGCACTTTGCAAGTTAGCATTGTTGCAGACAGAACCAATTAAGTGAAAGATGCAGAGTAATCAAAATGTCTGAGATCTTTATGATTGTTTTGGTCCAGTGTATGTTCACTGTCTTTAATTTCAACAGGGCAGAGAAACAGTAGAAAGAACAGGCTGTTAGATTAAGATCAGATGCTAATTTTACAGCAAAACTAGGAAACAGAGCCAAACCTACCATCAACCAAAATTACACCGTGCCCACTGAGAGTGACATAGGATCAGGGATTTTAGGGCTCTATGCTAAAATCAATTTAGGCTTCCTCAACTTGATGAGACATTTCGAAGAATAATTGTCAAGTACTGTGAGATTCCCTTCATGGATTGCTGCCTTGTCGTGGCGAAGGGGCTTGAGTAATTCAGAGAAGGTATGGGCTATGCCGTGCAGGGACACCCAAGACGCACAGGTCATAGTGGAGAGTTCTGACTAAACGCGATCCACCTGGAGCAGGAACTGGCAAGCCACTCCAGTATCTTTGCCAAGAAAACCCCATGAACAGAAACAAAAGGCTAAAAGATATGACGCTGGAAGATGAGCCCCTCAGGTCGGAAGGGGTCCAACATGCTACTGAGGAAGAGCGGAGGACAAGGACAAGTAGCTCCAGAGCTAATGAAGTGGTTGGGCCAAAGCCGAAAGGACGCTCAGCTGCGGACGCGCCTGGAAGTGAAAGGAAAGTCCGATGCTGCAAAGAAGAATACTGCATAGGAGCCTGGAATGTAAGGTCTATGAACCTTGGTAAGCTGGATGTGGTCAAACAGGAGATGGCAAGAATAAACATTGACATCCTGGGCGTCAGTGAACTAAAATGGATGGGAATGGGCGAATTCAATTCAGATGATTATCATATCTACTATTGTGGGCAAGAATCCCGTAGAAGAAATGGAGTAGCCCTCACAGTCAACAAAAGAGTGGGAAAAGCTGTACTGGGATACAATCTCAAAAATGATAGAATGATTTCAATATGAATCCAAGGCAGACCTTTCAACATCACAGTAATCCAAGTAAATGCACCAACCACCGATGCTGAAGAGGTGGAAATTGACCAATTCCATGAAGACTTACAACACCTTCTAGAACTGACACCAAAGAAAGATGTTCTTCTCATTCTAGGGGACTGGAATGCTAAAGTAGGGAGTCAAGAGATAAAAGGAACAACAGGTAAGTTTGGCCTTGGAGTTCAGAACGAAGCAGGGCAAAGGCTAATAGAGTTTTGTCAAGAGAACAAGCTGGTCATCACAAACACTCTTTTCCAACAACACAAGAGGAGACTCTACACATGGACATCACCAAATGGGCAATACCGAAATCAGATTGATTATATTCTCTGCAGCCAAAGATGGAGAAGCTCTATACAGTCAGCAAAAACAAGACCTGGAGCTGATTGTGGCTCTGATCATCAGCTTCTTAAAGCTAAAACTCAAGCTTAAACTGAAGAAAGTAGGAAAAACCACTGGGCTAGTCAGGTATAATCTAAACCAAATCCCTTATGAATACACAGTGGAAGTGAAGAACAGATTTAAGGAACTAGATTTGGTGGACAGAGTGCCTGAAGAACTATGGATGGAGGCTCGTAACATTGTACAGGAGACAGCAACAAAAACCATCCCCAAAAAAAGGAAATGCAAGAAAGCAAAGTGGCTGTCCAACGAGGCCTTACAAATAGCAGAGAAGAGAAGGGAAACAAAATGCAAGGGAGATAGGGAAAGTTACAGAAAATTGAATGCAGACTTCCAAAGATTAGCAAGGAGAGACAAGAGGGCCTTCTTAAATGAAGAGTGCAAAGAAATAGAGGAAAATAATAGAAAGGGAAAACCAGAGATCTGTTCAAGAAAATTGGAGATATTAAAGGAACATTTTGTGCAAAGATGGACATGATAAAGGACAAAAATGGTAGGGACCTTACAGAAGCAGAAGACATCAAGAAGAGGTGGCAAGAATACACAGAGGAATTATACCAGAAAGATCTGGATGTCCCAGACAACCCAGATAGTGTGGTTGCTGACCTTGAGCCAGACATCCTGGAAAGTGAAGTCATGTCGGCCTTAGAAAGCATGGCTAACAACAAGGCCAGTGGAGGTGATGGCATTCCAGTCGAACTATTTAAAATCTTAAAAGATGACGCTGTTAAGGTGCTACACTCAATATGCCAGCGAGTTTGGAAAACTCAGCAGTGGCCAGAGGATTGGAAAAGATGAGTCTACATTCCAATCCCAAAGAAGGGCAGTGCCAAAGAATGCTCCAACTACCGTACAATTGCACTCATTTCACACGCTAGCAAGGTTATGCTCAAAATCCTACAAGGTAGGCTTCAGCACTATGTGGGCCGAGAACTCCCAGAAGTACAAGCTGGATTTCGAAGGGGCAGAGGAACTAGAGACCAAATTGCTAACATACACTGGATTATGGAGAAAGCCAGAGAGTTCCAGAAAAAACATCTACTTCTGCTTCATTGACTACGCAAAAGCCTCTGACTGTGTCGACCACAACAAACTATGGCAAGTTCTTAAAGAAATGGGAGTGCCTGACCACCTTATCTATCTCCTGAGAAATCTATATGTGGCACAGGAAGCAACAGTTAGAACTGGATATGGAATAACTGATTGGTTCAAAATTGGGAAAGGAGTACGGCAAGGCTGTATATTGTCTCCCTGCTTATTTAACTTATATGCAGAATACATCATGAGAAAGGCAGGAGTGGATGAACCCCAAGCCAGAATTAAGATTGCTGGAAGAAATATCAACAACCTCAGATATGCAGATGATACCACTCTGATGGCAGAAAGTGAGGAGAAATTAAAGAACCTCTTAGTGAGGGTGAAAGAGGAGAGCGCAAAAAATGGTCTGAAGCTCAACATCAAAAAAACTAAGATCACGGCCACTGGTCCCATCACCTCCTGGCAAATAGAAGGGGAAGATATGGAGGCAGTGACAGATTTTACTTTCTTGGGCTCCATGATCACTGCAGATGGTGACAGCAGCCACGAAATTAAAAGAGGCCTGCTTCTTGGGAGGAAAGCGATGAGAAACCTAGACAGCATCTTAAAAAGCAGAGACATAACCTTGCTGACAAAGGTCCGCATAGTCAAAGCTATGGTTTTTCCAGTAACGATGTATGGAAGTGAGAGCTGGACCATAAAGAAGGCTGACCACCGAAGAATTGATGCTTTTGAACTGTGGTGCTGGAGGAGACTCTTGAGAGTCCCCTGGCCTGCAAAGAGAACAAACCTATCCATTTTGAAGGAAATCAACCCTGAGTGCTCACTGGAAGGACAGATCCTGAAGCTGAGGCTCCAATACTTTGGCCATCTCATGAGAAGAGAAGACTCCCTGGAAAAGACCCTGATGTTGGGAAAGTGTGAAGGCAAGAGAAGGGGACGACAGAGGATGAGATGGTTGGACAGTGTCACCGAAGCTACCAACATGAATTTGACCCAATTCCGGGAGGCAGTGGAAAACAGGAGGGCCTGGCGTGCTCTGGTCCATGGGGTCACGAAGACTCGGACACGACTTAACGACTAAACAACAACTGTGAGATTCCTTACCCCCAAGTGGGAGGGATACAAGGAGCACTATTATTAAGTAGGTCTTCTCATCAAGGCCTCTGTGATGTGAGCAAACAGTTGTGGTATAAAACTAGTGTCCTTTTCCTTTGAACCAGAAAACACACATGAACAGAAAGCACAGAACAACTGTCTGATTGCTTAAAAACACACAAATAACCTATTCAGTACTTCTAACTCTTAAAGGCAACAATCACCTTTTTGTTCAACTTGTATTGTTTGCATTAAAGCATTATTTGTGCTATTTTCACAATTTTGCTTATTTTGCATAACTTGTCACAAATGTCATTCTCTCTCTCTCTCTCTCTCTCTT
The DNA here is from genome assembly GCA_037013535.1 of Intellagama lesueurii. Classification (NCBI taxonomy): domain Eukaryota; kingdom Metazoa; phylum Chordata; class Lepidosauria; order Squamata; family Agamidae; genus Intellagama; species Intellagama lesueurii. The sequence continues at coordinate 338,831,460 of JBAJHW010000001.1, forward strand.
ATGAAATGCCTCAGAACACCTTGGCCTCTTAGTGACTGAGGAAAACAATGTTACTGTTCCTCAACCTCACATTCTAGAAAGACACAAGAAACTATTTGTATTTGTACATGGAGCATATGAAGAGTCACATTTACTTTAGTATTATACCAACTTATTTACTTTCAATAAAAATCCTAGCAAGGTGGATGATGAAGAGTTGCTGAGGAGTTTGTTGTTTGTGATCTTTATCCCACCTCAAACAAGAATTCATAAATACAGAAAACATTTTGGAGAAAAGGAAAAGAAGATTATAAGTAAAACAGAAAGAGAAGCAGGGATCTTAGTTCTGTAAAAGATGTTGTAGTAGGATTTTTGGAGGATTTTGATGACAATTTTCTAGACCTTTTGAAACTAGCAATGATCTTGGTAATCCAGGTATTATGCATCCGAAGTGGAAATCTAAGTTCCACAGTAAAAACTAGACATGGGCACAAAGTGTTTCATTGAGCTTTGGCCTGATTCACACACGTGGCACCAGAAATGCCGCATATTCCCTCCCCCTCTCCCCAGCCGTCTGCCCCACTTACAAGCCTCTGCACACTGGCCTCACAGGACAGGGATTCTTAGTGCACAGCCATTGATTGGTCAGCTGCCAGAGGAGGTGGGGAAGGGAAGCCTGAGCTCCTGGCCAGACTGGACAGATGCTACAGTGCACACAGGCTGGGGGGGGGGGACAAAATAAATAACACCTGTGGTGCCACACGTGCATATCGGGCCAAAGTACGACAAAGTGCTTCATGCCCATGTCTAGTAATAACTATGGATAATAATTGAAAAGATTTGAAGTTAAAATAATTCTGATGGTGAATTAGATGAATTCAGGGAATTCAAAATTTTGGCTCTCTATTTTGTATTCCAATCTTTTCCCCAACACTAGTTCTCATAAAACTTCACAATGTATTTTTTTCCCTATGTCTAATGAGGTGGGCTAAATCACTTATTTTTAGTAGGTTTTTACAGTAGTCTGTAAGTCAGTGATTCTATCAAAAGCTCAAGACTGCTGCCTTTAGCAGGTTTGGCTGAGAGGGAATTTTCTGGGCTGGTGTGACTGTCAATCTAAGAGCCCCACCTCTCTGCTCTGTCTGGTGTTGAAAGCAGTCATGCTTTTCTGTTTGTTGTTGATCTGTAAGTAAATGAAATATTTATTATTATTATTTCTACTATTAATGTCTCAGAGTGAGTTATTGAGACTGTAAGTGCCAATTAATAAGAAAGGTTTGGCTACTCGCGGGAACCTGAAGCTATTCTGCTCTGTGAATCCCTGCTCTCCTGCTGGACAGCTAGAGGAATTCAAAACTCTGCCACAATTCTCACTTCATGGTTGCAAATGACACACACACAAACATAAAACACAGGGAAATATTTTAATAGAAAAAAATATTAAAAATTTAACATGAAAATCACAACTAAGAAATATTCAGCTCAACTTTAACTTAGAATGGATAGCCTTTGGTTTATACTGGTTCACAATCCTTTGCAATACATGTCTACCAAAGAGGTCTTGGCCAGTTCTGAAACACACACTAAAAGCTCAGTGTCTTGTGTTGAACAGAAGGGGTTGCAATGTAGTTGTTCGAATAACTTTGCCAGCTAGACTCCTTTACTACTGTGCTGGCAGGCAATTCATCTTTCACACAGCAATATTAGAGTGCTGGTTTCATGGTTGCTAGGTAGCTGTGCAGCTTAAGGACCCTGAAGGGAAGACAAGCTCTGCAAATTAGTGGCATCCAATCAACAGTCAATCAGCATAAGGTCCATTACTTCTCATTACGTTATTTTACCATTACTTACTTTCCATTAATTCAGACAGGAAAGCTAAGAAGAGAATTGGCTGAAAGGGGCCAATTGAATTAAGGTCTTTCAGAGCCAATCCTACTCTCATCTTGTGTATAATTATACAATCTAAATCGGAAATATGAACACAATTTGCAATTCATACTGGCAAGACATTTGTAACTTTACGCTGTCTGGGCAGGAATGTATTCTCAACATGAGTGGATAAAAGAGAAAAGATTGGTACTCTCTGTGAACCAACAGTAATGTTCACTACATGGAGTCGTACGTTTACAGAACCTGTAGGGATCTGATATTTACCAGCAGCTGCAGCCTGATCCGTCGCAGCTGCAAAGGGGAGAGATATACTGAGCTGTACATTACCAATACAGTGGGGAGGACAGCAGCTAATATACAGAGTCTGCCTGCATGTTGTAGGTTTTATGGATTTACTGGTTTCGTGAATATCTATAGCAACCTTCAGCTGCATACTTGCTGTATAACCTCTCTGAAACACCAGATTACTATTGTGCCTTAAAGGAATTCTTTAAAGAAGAATGTAATATTAAAGTTAGGAATGGAAAGGGATTTCATAGGATTCAACAGTCTTTACGAAAACAGCAAGTTTGTAAGGCTTCTGCACCTTCTGTTGATATAAAATGTTCACAGAGTAATGCACAGATTTTACAATGTGCAAATTAGCTAAAAGCTCAGGAAAAACGTCCTTTTCAAAGGTGCACAAATTCCCACTTAACTGCTCTTTCCAAATCTTCAAACTCTGTGGCTGAAATCCTGATGCTTAGAATAATAAGTTGCAACTACAGAAGATCCACTGAATCAATGGAACTTATAGAAAAGTTGACTCACCAAATCCCCACTGATTCAACAGACCTATTTTGGTTGCAACTTACCATGCTGCCAACAGAATTTCAGTCTATATGAAACAAGGATGGGACAAAAGTGAAGCCCAGATTCAGAAAAGTACATCTAACGTGAGACCGACATGTTTCCATAAACCTATTCTTCAGGAAGACTTTGTCTTCCCTTTGAGATGCAAATCACACTCACCTATGACAAATACAGAAAGACTGGGCTCATTGTTTTAAAATAGGACACAAACCCATCTCATGCTTCTAATTTTCAAAAGTGCATTCCATTCCAATTGTTACAACAGGTTTGCATAAGTTAAATTATTTGTGCAAATGATGCACTTTACTCAAAAATAATTCTTGCCAATGTGAGAACTTTCATCAAAAATATCAGAAAATACTGAACTCTCTCACAGGGCAAAGAGAAAAGAAACGGTTACTCTTCGTCCTCATACGCAATGATGCAACAATAGAGTATATTGTAACCCCACAGAGAACTCTCTGTTCCACCCAAGTAATAAAGATTCATTTCAATGAAGGGGGCTCTTTCATACATGCAGAGGAATGGGGGAATAGGAAAAGACATTTACAAGCCGCAGTCTTGCTGCATCACACTGTAGTTATCACTTTTCAAAGCTCATCAGCTGTGATGAGGAACTTTTGCTCTTTTCTTCATCACACACAATCTTGTTTTATGCAATGAGGAGGAAAACAAGAGCTTTTTTCCCCCCCTCTGTGGCAGGAAGGGGCCAACCTTGTTGTTCACAGGTTATTGAGATCCTTGCATATGAAATTATCAGTTAAAGGCTG